>JAVTVY010020157.1:0-78203 GCA_036873755.1 Hanleya hanleyi
ATATATAGGCCAACTGACCATTGAGTGATAGGCCAGTTAGCCTATATATATGGTTGTCGAACGAACATTCCTCGCTCATTGGAAAACGATCTCAAAGTGCAAGATGATATGTATGTGAGAGACACTTGGAGTTGTACTCTAACTAACCTGCACATTGGTGACAAATACTTTTACGGCATGTCTCGGACACGAATTGACTAAAATAGACCCCCAACTTACCATTTCCCTCATTCTCGTACTTACGTTCATCTATCTGCATCAGATTTTCACGAAAATCAACGGAGCGTTTACATCAGCTGTCTATATCGTGGGCGCAGCCATTTGCAAAGGCAGGGCCGCGTGCAACGCGAGAAAAGCGTGCAGTGGTCTTGCTGCAGTGAAATTCCTGCTAAGTCCGTTATCCGCATTCGGGAACTCCTCATATTTTGCACTTTGAAAAACAAAAGCTGTACGACGTGCAAAATATGAGGAGTTCCCGAATGCGGATAACGGACTTAGCAGGAATTTCACTGCAGCAAGACCACTGCACGCTTTTCTCGCGTTGCACGCGGCCCTGTCTTTGCAAATGGCTGCGCCCACGATATAGACAGCTGATGTAAACGCTCCATTGATTTTCGTGAAAATCTGATGCAGATAGATGAACGTAAGTACGAGAATGAGGGAAATGGTAAGTTGGGGGTCTATTTTAGTCAATTCGTGTCCGAGACATGCCGTAAAAGTATTTGTCGCCAATGTGCAGGTTAGTTAGAGTACAACTCCAAGTGTCTCTCACATACATATCATCTTGCACTTTGAGATCGTTTTCCAATGAGCGAGGAATGTTCGTTCGACAACCATATATATAGGTTAACTGGCCTATCACTCAATGGTCAGTTGGCCTATATATGCGAACTGACGTATATACGCGAGTTCGTGGGATTTCCCGGACCTGATAAGGTAGGCCTACATATTAAAACATCTATTTCGGTCGAATTACATGAAATTTTATTTTGTTGTTGGTCGCGCTTCAGCTTGATATCTCCATTCCAATGACATGATCACCACCTCGTCGCGTACTCAAGGACCAGGGTTTAGCATGTTGAACTATACTGTGCCGGAGAGAACCATCGCCCGTCAGAAAATAGCTGACAAACTTTCACACATGCACCAGCGGGGATCTAACCCGTGCATGTCAGACAAGATATGGTGGGATTCTCCATGGGACAAGGAACATTTTGATGTATGACTTTACTATATTCAAACAGAATACACCAAATAAGAGACCCTTTCCTTACATGACATTCAAAAATTTGCCACCAGGGAACAACAACAACAACAATTCAACGAGTTATTCCTGCACAACTGCCACAAGACGACCCTAAATGCTCATTATAACTGAATGTAGCGTACGTGAGTTTGTCGATTGTCGTGTTGATAACACAGAATAACACCGTGATATTGGAGCTAATGGCCCAAACGTCAAACTACATCGATTCAAAAAAGCCATGCTTTCAATCGACAGCCGAGGAGGTCAAACTCCTTTATAACCTCCAATGCGAGTGAGGAATTTGAGGGGACGCAACTCGTTCTTTTTTAGTGCCGGAACTTGTTTAAGGGTGCAGTCCACAGTAGACCCCTCGTTGTTGAAAATAGACCCTTGGTGTAGCCCTACCGTCTTTCCGAGTTGCCAAACCATCCAGAAAACCCCTATAAAAGTACATATATTCTTCATGGGAATGCTCATACCATTAATTCAACATACAAGCCAGTTACGCAAATTTAACCCGAGATAAACCCTATATTTTCTGGAAAATCTATTGAAATGACCCAAAATACGCGATATTTCGTTATTTCCTGGAAAAATCCTGACAATTGGTTTCAATAAGTTTTCTCCCCAGTGTTCCCCGTCTCGAGGAGAGATAAAAAAGCTATTCAAAATATGGGGTCGACCACGCCGATTTTGTCACATATTCCATACGGTATGCAACATAACCCTATTTTAAACACCCGAATAACGTACGAAACTGAAGCTGGCGAAGGTTGACTTCGCGGCCCGATCCGCCATATAGCTCAACCTATCCGCATATGTGATTTTGAAGAAATGGTAGTACCCAGAATCTTGGTACTATTATGGTGGCCGACAGCTGCCATTCCATAAATGTAACTTTTTAAACGTTTTCTCTATTTCTTTATTTTTTTAATTGAAATATTTTTTTCATATTATTTCATTTTCATTTCATTTTTTTTCAAATTTCATTTCCGTTTCCTTTTCGTTTCATTTGGATTTCGTTTTTATTTTCATTTCACTTTCATTTCATTTTGTTATATGTTTTTTGACTTACCGGTAAATTAAAAAAAACACATTATTTCATTTTTTTTTTAAATTTCATTTCCTTTTCATTTCATTTCATTTTGATTTTGTTTTCATTTCACTTTCATTTCATTTTGATTTTATTTTCATTTCACTTTCATTTCATTTTGTTATCACAAGGAAAAAAAATATAAGTTGGCAGCGCCCGGCACTGCCAGTTTTTTTTTTGTTTTTTTTTCTCTCTCTCAAAACGAAAACAAATTCTCCTGTGGCCGAGAACTGCCAGCCGAGCGCTGCCAGCCGAGAGCTGCCAAGTCATACTATTGGCTAATGTGTATCACGTGTGTGTTCATATTGCCGTACCCTTAGTAGTTCTCTCACAATGCGAAAGTGAAGATGAACCTGTACGACGGTAGCACTTGCCAATTGCCAACCTCCCCCCCATGTCTGTCCTCTCTCCCCTCGCTTCCCATAGGGGTAAATTCTCGATGTCACGAGGTGCCGACAAAAGTTCCATATGGCGGAAAACAATGCCGCAGGATATGAGGTCATGTTGAGCGAGTAGATTCATTTATATGTCGGAAATTGGATGTTTCATGGAATCTGACTGTTGGTTCGACGTTCATTGCCCCCGTTACCAACAATCAACAATATAAATTGCCAGGTACAGGTAGGTATATTGTACCAAGTACACTAAATTATACCAACAATAGCTCACTGTAAATATGGAATTTGTACGTCATGTTTGCGGAATAGTATGGGAACCTAGAGCTACCCAGAAGGGGTGTGACTAAAAAGCGTCTGGTAGCGTCCGGAAGCGTCCAGTAGCGCCCGGGACACCACCCGGTACTTTTTATACCGCCCGGTACACCCTACAATACTCCTTTTGTGTCCCATACAAAATTGTGTATGTCCCATGTAAATATGGACTGATATTTGCCATTTTCTGACTTGCGCGCATTTAATCGCAGGACCTTCTGGTCTGCAATCATCCCGCCCATTTTCGTGGTCGACTTCCCCAGTACTACTGACTGTTGTCATGTTGTCATTTCTTTGGCACCGCTTTCTATATGATCGTTAACAGACTTCATTTATCTTTTCCTGTAAATTTGAGCTTAAATCTGCCAGTATTCTCCGAATCATTTTTTTTCTTATATCGTCCGGTACTTCATTCACCGCCCGGTACTGTAAATTTGATATTTTTACCCCTCGTCCGTCTGTCCGTCACACCTTTCTCGTTACCAAGATATCTTTAGAATGACTTAACCTGGGCACACCAAACTTGCAGTGTACATCCATATGCTCGTGACCCAGAACCCTATTGAATCTGGACCTGATTGGTTGGAAACTTTGGCGGTCATCTTTAATTTATTCGAAACCATCACAGCTTTCTCGTTACCAAGATATCTTTAGAACGACTTACCCTAGGCACACCAAACTTGCAGTGTACATCCATATGCTCATGACCCAGAACACTATTGAATCTGGATCCGATTAGTTGAAAACTTTGGCGGCCATATTTAATTGATGCGAAACCATTAATCTTATGTATCTCCGAAACCATTTCACTGTTCAGTGGGAAGTTTGGTCTAGATCATCGATGCATCAAGAAACTCCAAAAGAATGACCAAACCAGGTTCCCTGATTCGGTGGAAACCTCGGCGGCCATTTTTAATTTATGCAAAATCTTTAATGATATATATCTCTGATACCATTCAAGTGTTTTATACGAAACTTGGTATACAGCATCGATGTATCAATAGACCTGCAATGTATAACCACATCAGTTCCTCTGAGTTGCGGGAAGGATGGGTGGCCATCTTTAATTTATGCGAAATCATTAATGATCTCCATCTCTGATACCGTTCAAGGACTCGATGTAAAATTTGGTATACATCATCGATGCATCAATAGACTTAAGATAAATGACAGTTCTGGCCTTTCTGATTGGGCGGAAACCTTGGTGGCCATCTTTAATTTATGCAAAGTCTTTAATGATGTATATCTTTGATACCATTTCAGTGTTCTATATTAAACTTGGTATACAGCATCGATGTATCAAGAGACGTTCAATGAATAACCACATCAGTTCCTCTGAGTGGCGGGAAGGATGGGCGGCCATCTTTAATTTATGCGAAATCATTAATGATCTCTATCTCTGATACTGTTCAAGTACTCGATGTGAAATTTGGTAAACATCATCGATGCATCAATAGACTTACGATAAATGACGGTTCTCGTTTTTCTGATTGGGCGGAACCTTGGTGGCCATGTTTAATTTATGCAAAATCTTTAATGATGTATGTCTTTGATACCATTTCAGTGTTCTATATGAAACTTGGTATACAGCATCCATGTATCAAGAGACTTGCAATGAATAACCACATCAGTTCCTCTGAGTGGTGGGAAGGATGGGCGGCCATCTTTAATTTATGCGAAATCATTATGATCTCTATCTCTGATAACTTTTAAATGCTCGATGTAAAATTTGGTATACATCATCGACTCTTATGTAATGAATGAATACCGGTTTCTCTGATTGGACGGAAACCTTAGAGGCCCTTTCTCATTGCAAAATTTTCCATAATCTGTATATTTGTCACTTGACTACTTGGTGTTCCTGAAGCCTTTTTTCAAATTGAATACATTATGAATGACTGGCGCCCGGAGCAGAGGGGTTTTCGGATGCGCAGCTTCGTATTTTCTTTACGGTACGTTTTTCACCATCCGATACTTTCTAGATGTTCTATACATTTTTAGATGTTCTAAATGGGCGGGATGATTCCAGACTAAACGCGCGCACATCAGAAAATGGCAAATACCAGTCGATATTTGCATGGGACATACACAATTTTGTATGGGACACAAAAGGAATACTGTAGGGTGTACCGGGCGGTGTAAAAAGTACCGGACGATGTACCGAGCGCTTCCGGACGCTACCGGACGCTTTTTAGTCACACCCCTCCTTGCTAGCTCTAGGTTCCCATACCATTCCGCAACCATGACGCACAAATTCCATATTTACAGTGAGCTATTGTTGGTATAATTTAGTGTACATGGTACCATATATTCTACCTACCGGTACCTAGCTATTTATATTGTTGATTGTTGGTAACGGGGGCAATGAACGTCGAACCAAACAGTCAGATTCCATGAAACACCCAATTTTCGACATATAAATGAATCTACTCGCTCAACATGATCTCATATCTTGCGGCATTGTTTTCCGCCATATGGAACTTTTGTCGGCACCGTGACATCGAGAATTTACCCCTATGGGAGACGGAGGGAGAGAGGGCAGACAGGGGGGAGGGGGAGATTGGCAATTGGCAAGTGCTAGCGTCGCACAGGTTCATCTTCACTTTCGCATTGTGAGAGAAATTCTAAGGTACGGCACTATGAACACACACGTGATACACATTAGCCAATAATATGACTTGGCAGCTCTCGGCTGGCAGCGCTCGGCTGGCAGTTCTCGGCCACAGAAGAATTTGTTTTCGTTTTGAGAGAGGAAAAAAAAAAAAAACTGGCAGTGCCGGGCGCTGCCACCTTATATATATTTTTTTTCCTTGTGATAACAAAATGAAATGAAAGTGAAATGAAAACAAAATCAAAATGAAAAGAAAGTCAAATGAAAACAAAATCAAAATGAAATGAAATGAAAAGGAAATGAAATTTAAAAAAAAATGAAATAATGTTTTTTTTTAATTTACCGGTAAGTAAAAAAAAATATAACAAAATGAAATGAAAGTGAAATGAAAATGAAAACGAAATCCAAATGAAACGAAAAGGAAACGGAAATGAAATTAAAAAAAAATGAAATGAAAATGAAATAATATGGAAAAAATATTTCAATTAAAAAAAAAAAAAAATAGAGAAAACGTTTAAAAAGTTACATTTATGGAATGGCAGCTGTCGGCCACCATATACTATGAATACTGGTTACCAAAAAGGGAAGGATAATTATCATGTGGTCAGACCCGGGTGCTCTCTTGTATTAAAATTTTGTAAGGGGGACCATTAATCCGAAACTATGGGCTACTTCCTTATGCTCACAATATTTTGTCCGACCCAATTAATGTCAGAATCCGCCAGCGAAACTTCAAAGGGGGGGCGGGGGGGGGGGAGGGGGGAGAGGAGGATGTCGAATATCACAGCCCAATAGGCGAAGATCGAGGCGTTTCCTAGGCCCCGAAAGGCGGCCCCGGAAGATCCGGGGTCCTAGATCGCCAGAGATGGATTCCAAGCGTTTTCCCGGAAATAAAATCTGAACATAATGCAGATTTATGGGGTTTTTCAGGTTTGTTTCGCATGATTAGCACTGATCGATATTGGAACAAGTGAGAAATGACTACATTGTAGTCAAAACCAGCGGCTGTGGCAATATTACAGTGAAAGCCATATCAGCGGGGGGAGTGGACTTCATATTAGCTAAATAATATATAGCCCTCCCGAGTATGAGGGCTATAGGTCGGCCCCAGTCACCTCCAGCGAGGGTTTTAGATAATTTTATTACGAATCACCCACCTCTGAAACTTCCGTACATCTAATCTCTATCCCCTCCTGCGCACTATTTTAAAATCTTGCGCACTAGTGACGCATATATCGCCGTCTGAATTTTCCAGTCGAAAACTTCAACTCTCTACGCGCCATGTTGGTGACGTCACGCTATATGTGTATATGGGCCATTTGCAATTGAACATGGCGCGCGAAGTGAAAGTCGTCGACTGGAAAATTCAGACGGCGATATATTCGTTACTATTTCACAACAGTGCACAAGATTTTAAAATAATGCGCAGGAGGGGATAGAGATTAGATGTACGGCAGTTTCAGAGGTGGGTGATTCGTAATAAAATTATCTAAAACCCTCGCTGGAGGTGACTGGGGCCGACCTATAGCCCTCATACTCGGGAGGGCTATATATTATTTAGCTAACTTCATATTATGAGCACTTATTTGACCACGTTAGAAAAGAAAAGATGATCTTATTTGCATCCGAATATTAGGATTATCAAAACCGGAAACGTTTTAGCCCATAGGATTATTGACGTGACTTGGATCAATATTTGTTGTAGAAATACAGGACTATCTGCCAGTGTTTTCATGACAAGGGAAGTAATTTTCAACTTCTAACCCACAATTGTAGGAATTGCCCAATAGGTATGATACCATATTCACTTTCCTCGTTCAAAATCCGACGATTGTGACTGGTCTGTGCCGTCTATACGAAGTCGCAATGATAGCTTTGGCAATGTCTTGGTACAAGTATCGTGTATGCCAAGTTTCGAAACATTCGGTTCAGCCGTTGATTTTTGCAAATCAAAAAGGCTTTCAAATATTTGGAAATCCAAACAAATTTCAAGGATTTAGTCATAGCGCGAAAATCTACACTTTTCAGTCTCCCTTCTCGCTTACTTTTTCGAGCAAAATGGAAAATTTATATTTCCTTCGAAGTTAATTTTCATTGAATTTAGTATCAGGTCTATCAGTTTGATCTGTACAACTATGGAATGGGGGTGAAGGCTTTATCCAACTGTTCAAGAGGCGTAATGACACTTTTCACTATTCAAATTTTGGCCTGTGACAGTCTTGATATAATTCGATAGGAATAATTAATTAAGTTTCTGCATTTACGTGTGTTATCATCTGTAAACTGAATACCTTGACATTCTTTTCCATGCAGCCAGCCAATACCAAGACATGGTTTGCTCCTAAGTAGTATAGTAAGTGGATTTACAGCCGCATTTTCCAGGGAGATGGGGAGATGACGGGGAGTTCCACCAGGGGGCGTTGTTTCTCAAGAGACCAAAAACTACCTCCAACACGAGAGAGCTCCTTGACTCGATCGGGCGTGACCTTGGAGCGGTGAGGGTCGACAAAAATACCTGAAATCATGGGAAGGAAGACTTATAGTAATAAACATAATCTATAGGTGTTGGACGATGTTATTAGGACGAGTCTAGCATCCGTGCGACCCGAGGGTCGAGCGTTTATTGTCCAGTATAGCTCCGCAAAAATAAACAAACAAAAAGGGGATTCCCCTTTGGCATCGATGGTGCTGCCCTCTAGAGGGTGCATGTAAAATGTCTCCAGATATAAAAAACGGAACACGGACTTTACCCTAGAATATACTCCTATCGACTCTATCCCATGGGGGTCATATCGGTCCCCCGGGCTTATCGGGGCCTGCCTATCCAGTCAATCGGGTGTTTTCACAGAAATAAATAAATAAATAAAATGCGGAATACGGACTCGTACATATACAATATACGGGGAAATGCCTGTATGGGGGGAGGGGTGGTCAATTTTTTTGTGGGCTTTACTATGGCTTGTGGGGTCTTGTTTTTCACGTCTCGCCGAGAAAAACACAATGGGAGGGGGTCCCGGAGCGAATCGGTGAAATTTTTGGGAAAAGTCACTGAGGTCTGTATATAGGCTCATACTGGCTATATGGGGGGAGGGGTGGTCAATTTTTTTGTGGGTGTTACTATGGATTGTGGGGTCTCGTTTTTCTCGTCTCGCCGAGAAAATCACAATGGGAGGGGTCCCGGAGCGAATCGGTCAAATTTTGGGAAAAAGTCACCGAGGTCTGTATACATGTATAGGTCCATATAGCGCCATATTGGCTATATGGGGGGAGGGGTGGTCAAATTTTTTTGTGGGCTTTACTATGGGTTGTGGGGTCTCGTTTTTCTCGTCTCGCCAAGAAAATCACAATGGGAGGGGTCCCGGAGCGAATCGGTGAAATTTTTGGGAAACGTCACCGAGGTCTGTATACAGCCCCATGTAGTCCTATACTGGCTATATGGGTATAGGTTCAACCTGGGAAATTCACACACGTTCATTGTGATATGGGTTGTTTGGATTTGTTTTTCTCGTCTCGTCATTTAGAACACGACGGGAAGGGTCCCCGAGCGAAACGGTGAACTTTTTGGAAAAGTACCATATAGTACAGATTCAGATTCAGATTCAGATTCAGATTCGTTTATTGGCGCAAACACAAATCACATTGGTTAAGGCCAGTAACAGTATACATGAACAAGTGTATGATTTTACATGGCTCAACAGAGGCTCGAATTGTTTTCAATTATTTCAAAACTGGTACATGTCAATCTGCCTGTACAGAATATCAACTGACTCTCCTGTCGAAGCTTTGTATTACAAATTTAGCAAATACTCTGGTGATTTTAAAACTATCACATTTTAAAAGTTTGGTGAACAATATACGAGAATGATATTCTGAATTGGGGACGGTCAGACCCAATTCACGAAATAGCGACAATCTTAGATCAGCATTATTTAAACAATGCATAACAAAATGATACTCATCCCCAATAGAGCCCACACAAAACTGGCACGTTCGACCGTTCCTGGGTATAATCGGTTTATGGTAGCGGCCAGTTTCGATTTCTAGCTTATGGTTGCTTATTCTTAGTTTGGTAAGCATCACTCGTTGAGAAGTAGTTAACTTATAAGAGAGATACTTCTCAAAGCCATAGTCTTGTTTAAATGAAGCATAAGTATCCAGTTTATGATTTGATGGACTGGACATCGTACTTTGCCAATTCTGTGTAAACTCGTCTGTTATTCTACTGGCAAACAATCGTGGAAAATGGCTGGTACTAATAATTGCCTGCTGAAGCCAAACATCATAAAAACCATGGGTGGACAATATTTTTTTGATTCTACTGCAATAAGTATTGGGATAGTTAACAGCAAGCTGAAGATTATGTAAATAAGCCTGTTTAACAAGTCTCGAGTTTGGTAAACTCACTAAACGGCACCAGTATTTGATCGCGCTAGTATTAGCTAAAACTGTCATGGGTAGCCTACCCATCTCTGCTCGTACAGCTGAGTTACATGCCTTCTTGTTAACACCAAGTGTAAATTTACAGAATTTTGTATGAACAGCTTCAATAGGATTAGACTCTGGAAGCTCGTTAACTCCCCAAACTTCAGAGTTATATAAAATGATAGGTTTTATCACAGAGTCGAAAATCTTAGTGCACAGACTTGGTCTTGGGTCATATCCAACAAGCTGGCAGATCTTATAAAAAGCTTTCAAACCTCGACCTTTTAAATTTTCCAGCGCTTTTGACCATTTTCCATTGGAACAAAATAGTGTTCCAAGGTAAAGAAACTGGTGAACAATCTCAACAATATTATTACCAATGTAGACATGAAAGTTTGGTGAACGACCAGACTTGGAAAAACACATAGCTTTTGTTTTCTGAAAATTAATTGACAAATGCCACTTGGTGCAGAGAGCTTGCAATTTTGCTAAGGCATTATTCAGACCTTCAGGTGAAAGGCTCAGTATAACAATATCATCTGCATATAGTAAGCAATATAAAATGAAATTTCCCAAGACTACAGGATCGCAATCCTCACCAAATATATCAGGAAGGTCATCAATAAAAATGTTAAACAGTGTGGGACTCAAATTATTACCCTGTAATACACCTCGGCTAGATACAAAACTATCAGATACACCATCACTCAATCTTATGCGCATGGACGGGTCAGAGTACATAGACTTAATGATATTATATATATTACCAGTGACATCTGCTTTGAGGAGTTTGTACAGTAAACCACACCTCCATACCGAGTCAAAAGCCTTACGCAGGTCCACAAAACAAGCATAAACGCGTTGATTGGGATTATCCAGCTGAGAGAGCATTCAATCTCACTATTCTTACTCGGCTTCTCTCCTGAGTTGTTTTTCTTGGCTTCCTTTCATGTGGTCACCTCACTTTAATAGTGAGTTGTTCTTGTGTGGTTTAATTGTGTGAGTTGTTGTCCATGTCACACAGCGGATACCTGTATATATACCGGGCTTATTAAGCCTACTGCATTATTGAGATTAGCAGTTGACTGATACCATGTACACGGATGAGAAATACAGAAAAAAACTTATTAATGTGTTAATTTAAAGTGTATTTTCATTTTTGATACCTGTTTTCAGCGGCGGGTTCTTTTTCTATAGTATTAATATTTTCAGCATAAGATATATACATGTATTCAATGGTTCAATTTGTGTGACGTATTTATAACGAATTGTAATGGCATGTTATTGTGAATTATACGCCTCATGCCAATATGATCCTTACATGGGTAAATATGAATCATTCACTGTGTATATATATATATATATATTATGACACTTCGAGATGTGTTTTGACTGTCTTACTATTCGTCCACTGTTAACTCTATGGCATTAAACTACATTTACTTTAACTTGAGTTCGGGTTATCTCAATTTTGATTTATGTGTGACTCTATTACAGACTGCAAAATAAATACATTGTCAGACGCACTGTGGTCTTTACGAAAGCCACATTGGGATTCATTTGGTTTGTCAAGAGCTTCCAAGTGACTTTGCAATCTCTTGTTCAAAATGGAGCAGAATAACTTAGATAAGCAACTGCTTATAGCTATACCCCTATAGTTGCTTGGATCTCGTAAATTACCAGACTTATGTAAAGGAATCACGAGTGAAGATTTCCAGGATTCTGGAAAATATCCTGATGCCAAAATCTTGCTGAACAGAACTTGAAGATAGGGCAACAATGCATGTAGCTCCATACTGGCTATATGGGGGTATAGGTCCAACCTGGGAAATTCACACACGCTCATCGTGATATGGGTTGTTTGGATTTGTTTTTCTCGTCTCGTCATTTAGAACACGATGGGAAGGGTCCCCGAGCGAAACGGTGAAATTTTTCGAAAAGTACCGGGTAGATATAGGCTCATATAGCTCCATACTGGCTATATGGGGGTATAGGTTCAACCTGGGAAATTCACACACGTTCATTGTGATATGGGTTGTTCGGATTTGTTTTTCACGTCTCGTCATTTAGAACACGATGGGAAGGGTTTCGAAGCGAAACGGTGAAATTTTTGGAAAAAGTTCACCGAGGCCTGGGTAGGCTCATATAGCCCCATACAGGCTATGGGGGATAGGTCCATACTGGGTGGACGTTTTGGGGTCTAGGTGAGCCCCTAATGATCCTATGGTGTCGTGGGAGGTCTTATTTTGAAGCTCTCGTTGAGGAGCATCCGACTGGACTAATGGTTCGTCCGTTTTCAATAGTCTGCGCATGCGCAGTCTGGCCGTAGTATAGAAAGCAGGCATTTTGGGGGGTATGTGGGTGTGTGTTTGCGGTAGAGATGGACCGCTATGGGTCCGAATGGGTCGTGGAAGGTGTCAAAGTGAAGCTTGTGTGGGGTAGAGTCAGAATGGCGTGTCTTTAAATGCATGTCGCGTCAATCTGCGCATGCGCAGTTGGTTGTAGTAAGTAATGTGGTCATTTTGGGGCAGTGCAGGAAGGTTTTTGGTGTCGAGATGGACCATCCTTGGTCCGATTATGTCGTGGGAGGTGTTATCTTGTAGCTCTCGGGGTGTAGACCCCCATTTGAGTTATGTTCCCGTTATCTGTGAGGTCATCGGTGACGTCATCAGTAGGAGTAGTAGAGAAAGTGGGCATTTTAGGAAAGTGCAGGAAGGTATTTGGGTCCATCCTTGGTCCGATTGTGTCGTGGGAGGTGTCATCTTGTAGCTTTCATGGTGTACATCCCCACTTGAGGGATGTTCGCGTCATCTGTGACGTCATCGGTGACGTCATCAGTACGAGTAGTAGCGAAAGTGGGCATTTTAGGGGAGTGAACGAAGGATTAGTAGTGTAAAAGCGCATTTCGAGCCCTTTTGACCTAGCGGCGCAAGGCGCAATGAGAGTATGCGTGTGTGTTTGTGTGTGTGTGTGGGTGTATGCTTGCGTGTACGCGTGTGAGTGTGTATGCGTCTGTGTGTGCTTGCGAGAGTGTATATGCGTGGGTGTATGCATGCGTGTGTGTATGTGTATGCTTACATGTATGTATGCGTGTGCGTGTATGTGTGTGCGTGTGCGTGCATGCATGTGCGTGTGTGTGTATATGCGTGTATGTGTGTATGCGTGATGTGGCGGTGATTACGAGCTTGGTAGTATTCTAGATTAAACTTGGAAGGATGGGCAGTTCCATTTGGACCAATCAGCGATCGAGAAAAAGAACCAATCAGCGGTCGAACAATCAGCCAATCGATAAGCACCGGGTTTTTCCATGCCTCGGGGACTTGGGGTCCCCACGGTAGGCTTTCGACGCGGTCCGCGCGTGCATCCGGGGACTTCACGTCCGCGCGTCCATCCGGGTACTTCACGTTACGCGTGTGTGTATACCTGTGTATGCGTGGGGGTGTGCGTGTGTATGTGTGTAGGTGTGTGTGTATGTGTGCGTGTGAAGGTGTGTCTCAACGACTTAACGCCCTATCTTTACGCCTTAACACTCTAACATAACGCCATGACGCCATGATATAGACCGGAGAGAGAACAACAACAACAAGGATGACACATGTGAGAACAACAACAACATGAAGTTTTTGTCATATAGTTTATTCTCCCCAATGTTACATCATACCCACGCTGGGGGAGCCACGTTGGGTATGTTTACAAGACAAGTAGCCCCTTGTCCAATCAGAGGCCACCATTTGCATCTGTCATATCGTTCCTGTCCGTTAGATGTATTCTTGTCCACATAGAAGTCTCCATTTCAGAAAGTTCCATCTTCGGCCATGTTCGCTCTGAACCGTTTGTTCTAATCATCGTCGGGCAGGCCAGGATACCGTTGAGGCAGCATATCCTCAGATAGTTGTTTGCGCATTCTGAGTATTTATCAGTGCATGGATGAATACATTCACCCGATGGGAAGATTCCGTAATTTGGTCACGAAAAACGTAACATTGGTCACCCTCTCTACGACCCATTGGAAGTTGGGGCGCTGTTCATAGGCCCATCCCAAGACATCCAATTGGTCCACTTGGTCCAGCACGGGCTGTAGCGACGCCCGGTTAATTATGGTAAACGGTTGGTCAAATACCCGGATGCTACTGCTTGGGTAAAAGTATCGGACTTGTCCTGTCTCCTTATGCTGCAGTACATAACCAAACGCCAGATTTAATTTGAAGGACGTAGCTTGGTCATTGAAGATGGCTTCCACGTAGCTGCGTAGATGGGTGAGTTTGGTCAGTCGGAAATTGTAGATGTCTTGAATAGGACGATGACGGTGGAAACAGTGCCGTATCATGGGCCAATGGCGCCGATAGATGTCACTCACTGGATGGGCGTCCTGTAAGAGATCGCTGGGAACATCCACCGCATCTTCCAGAAAATGTTCGTTGTTGTCAGGCGTATGACTGGGAACAGTAATGCTAGGGACCGGCTGGATATCTAGGCTCTTCTGAACTGTAGGTATAGGCAGGCTCTCCGTGTTCGCATCACCAGTGACATTCGTCTCCCCGGGCTCAACTTCACTAGGACTGACCCTCATGGGTGCCTCTTTAGTGGAAAGTTGTTGCTCATACCGTGGTGACGGACTATGAATCAAATGCTCATGCCGTCTTAACTGACTGGATCGTTTGAAGAGTTGACCACATTCTTCGCACGGACGCTTGGGTGGCCCATGAATTGAACGTTCATGGCGCTGTAAATGATCTGGGCGCTGAAACGTCAGTGTACATATCGTACAGCTATACCGGGCGGTTCCATCGTGCTTGGTAGCCTCATGGCGGCGCAAGTCGTGCCGGCGAGTGAATGATTTCGAGCACGTAGTACAAGTGAACATCTTGATGGTTGACAGAGTGTCTGATGAAACGGCCAGGCCGTTTCCCTTTTATAGCAAGCTAGCTGTTGATCTATTTTTAACACACTCAGTTCAACTACCCCAAGTCGAGGACCGAGATGTACTGGTGTACGTGCGTGTGTGTGTGTGTGTGTGAATGTGTGGGCAGTGGGTTTTACATCCGGGACCTTGTCAACATCCGGGTTTTCCAGTGGGTTCTTCCATCCGAGTACTGTGGTTTTACATCCGGGTCTTCATCTTACATCCGGGTTTTTCCATGTTTACTGTCACGTGACTGGAATCGGAAGTTGTCACAAGACAGGTGGGACCCACTTGCGTCTGTGTGTATGTGTGCGTGTGTTTGTGTGTATGCATGTGTGTATGCGTCTGTGTGCCTGCGTGTTTTCACAGAAATAAATAAATAAATAAAATGCGGAATACGGACTCGTACATATACAATATACGGGGAAATGCCTGCATGGGGGGAGGGGTGGTCAATTATTTTTGTGAGTGTTACTATGGGTTGTGGGGTCTCGTTTTTCTCGTCTCGCCGAGAAAAACACAATGGGAGGGGTCCCGGAGCGAATCGGTGAAATTTTTGGGAAAAGTCACCGAGGTCTGTATATAGGCTCATACTGGCTATATAGGGGGAGAGGTGGTCAATTTTTTTGTGGGTGTTACTAAGGGTTGTGGGGTCTCGTTTTTCTCGTCTCGCCGAGAAAAACACAATGGGAGAGGTCCCGGAGCGAATCGGTGAAATTTTTGGGAAAAGTCACCGAGGTCTGTATATAGCCCCATGTAGTCCTATACTGGCTATATGGGGTATAGGTTCAACCTGGAAAATTCACACACGTTCATTGTGATATGGGTTGTTTGGATTTGTTTTTCTCGTCTCGTCATTTAGAACACGATGGGAAGGGTCCCCGAGCGAAACGGTGAAATTTTTGGAAAAGTACCATATAGCCCATATAGCTCCATACTGGCTATATGGGGGTATAGGTCCAACCTGGGAAATTCACACACGCTCATCGTGATATGGGTTGTTTGGATTTGTTTTTCTCGTCTCGTCATTTAGAACACGATGGGAAGGGTCCCCGAGCGAAACGGTGAAATTTTTCGAAAAGTACCGGGTAGGTCTGGATATAGGCTCATATAGCTCCATACTGGCTATATGGGGGTATAGGTTCAACCTGGGAAATTCACACACGTTCATTGTGATATGGGTTGTTCGGATTTGTTTTTCACGTTTCGTCATTTAGAACACGATGGGAAGGGTTTCGAAGCGAAACGGTGAAATTTTTAGAAAAAGTTCACCGAGGCCTGGGTAGGCTCATATAGCCCCATACTGGCTATGGGGGATAGGTCCATACTGGGTGGACGTTTTGGGGTCTAGGTGAGCCCCTAATGATCCTATGGTGTCGTGGGAGGTCTTATTTTGAAGCTCTCGTTGAGGAGCATCCGACTGGACTAATGGTTCGTCCGTTTTCAATAGTCTGCGCATGCGCAGTCTGGCCGTAGTATAGAAAGCAGGCATTTTGGGGGGTATGTGGGTGTGTGTTTGCGGTAGAGATGGACCGCTATGGGTCCGAATGGGTCGTGGAAGGTGTCAAAGTGAAGCTTGTGTGGGGTAGAGTCAGAATGGCGTGTCTTTAAATGCATGTCGCGTCAATCTGCGCATGCGCAGTTGGTTGTAGTAAGTAAAGTGGTCCGGTCTATATCATGGCGTCATGGCGTTATGTTAGAGTGTTAAGGCGTAAAGATAGGGCGTTAAGTCGTTGAGGCACACCTTCACACGCACACATACACACACACCTACACACGCACACACACACACCCACACCCACACGCATACACATGTATACACACACGCGTACCTGAAGTACCCGGATGGACGCGCGGACGTGAAGTCCCCGGATGCACGCGCGGACCGCGTCGAAAGCCTACCGTGGGGACCCCAAGTCCCCGAGGCATGGAAAAATCCGGTGCTTATCGATTGGCTGATTGTTCGACCGCTGATTGGTTCTTTTTCTCGATCGCTGATTGGTCCAAATGGAACTGCCCATCCTTCCCAGTTTAATCTAGAATCCTACCAAGCTCGTAATCACCGCCACATCACTCATACACACATACACGCATACACACACACACGCACACGCACGCGCCCTCACACACATACACACAGACGCATACACGCACACGCATACACACACGCAAGCATACACATACACACACGCACGCATACACACACGCATACACACTCTCGCAAGCACACACAGACGCATACCCACACATCCACACACATACACACACACATACATACACGCGCATACACGCATACACGCACACGCGTACACACAAACGCAACTCCACACACACACACACACACGCAAGGACAGACACACATACTCACACACGCATAAACATACACACGCACATGCACGCACACGCACAAACACAGGCACACGCGTACACTTATAAGCAAGCACACACACACATACACACAGACGCAAGTGGGCCCCACCTGTCTTGTGACAACTTCCGGTTCCAGTCACGTGACAGTAAACATGGAAAAACCCGGATGTAAGATGAAGACCCGGATGTAAAACCACAGCACCCGGATGGAAGAACCCACTGGAAAACCCGGATGTTGACAAGGTCCCGGATGTAAAACCCACTGCCCACACATTCACACACACACACACGCACGTACACGAATACACACACGCACATGCACGCACACACACACCCACACGCGTACACACACACACGCACGAAAGCACACTCACACGCGTACACGCACACATACACACACACACGCGCGCATACTCTCATTGCGCCTTGTGCCGCTAGGTCAAAAGGGCTCGAAATGCTCTTTTATACTACCAATCCTTCGTTCAATCCCCTAAAATGCCCACTTTCGCTACTACTCGTACTGATGACGTCACCGATGACGTCACAGATGCTGTGGACATCCCTCAAAACGGGGTCTGCATCCCGAAGGCTACAAGATGACACCTCCCACGACGCATTCGGGCCAACGATGGTCCATCTCTACCGCAAATACCTTCCTTCACTGCCCCAAAATGCCCACTCTCGCTACTACTCGTACTGATGACGTCACCAATGACGTCACAGATGACGCGAACATCCCTCAAATGGGGATGTACACCATGAAAGCTACAAGATGACACCTCCCACGACACAATCGGACCAAGGATGGTCCCAATTACCTTCCTGCACTTTCCTAAAATGCCCACTTTCTCTACTACTCCTACTGATGACGTCACAGATAACGGGAACATCCCTCAAACGGGGTCTACATCCCGAGAGCTACAAGATAACACCTCCCACGACATAATCGGACCAAGGATGGTCCATCTCGACACCAAAAACCTTCCTGCACTGCCCCAAAATGACCACTTTACTTACTACAACCAACTGCGCATGCGCAGATTGACGCGACATGCATTTAAAGACACGCCATTCTGACTCTACCCCACACAAGCTTCACGTTGACACCTTCCACGACCCATTCGGACCCATAGCGGTCCATCTCTACCCCAAACACACACCCACATACCCCCCAAAATGCCTGCTTTCTATACTACGGCCAGACTGCGCATGCGCAGACTATTGAAAACGGACGAACCATTAGTCCAGTCGGATGCTCCTCAACGAGAGCTTCGAAATAAGACCTCCCACGACACCATATGATCTTTAGGGGCTCACCTAGACCCCAAAACGTCCACCCAGTATGGACCTATCCCCCATAGCCAGTATGGCGCTATATGAGCCTACCCAGGCCTCGGCGAACTTTTTCCAAAGATTTCACCGTTTCGCTTCGAAACCCTTCCCATCGTGTTCTAAATGACGAGACGTGAAAAACAAATCCAAACAACCCATATCACAATGAACGTGTGTGAATTTCCCAGGTTGAACCTATACCCCCATATAGCCAGTATGGAGCTATATGAGCCTATATCCAGACCTACCCGGTACTTTTCGAAAAATTTCACCGTTTCGCTCGGGGACCCTTCCCATCGTGTTCTAAATGACGAGACGAGAAAAACAAATCCAAACAACCCATATCACGATGAGCGTGTGTGAATTTCCCAGGTTGGACCTATACCCCCATATAGCCAGTATGGAGCTATATGGGCTATATGGTACTTTTCCAAAAATTTCACCGTTTCGCTCGGGGACCCTTCCCATCGTGTTCTAAATGACGAGACGAGAAAAACAAATCCAAACAACCCATATCACAATGAACGTGTGTGAATTTCCCAGGTTGAACTTATACCCCATATAGCCAGTATAGGACTACATGGGGCTATATACAGACCTCGGTGACTTTTCCCAAAAATTTCACCGATTCGCTCCGGGACCCCTCCCATTGTGTTTTTCTCGGCGAGACGAGGAAAACGAGACCCCACAACCCATAGTAACACCCACAAAAAAAATTGATCACCCCTCCGATAAACAGACCTCGGTGACTTTTCCCAAAAATTTCACCGATTCGCTCCGGGACCCCTCCCATTGTGTTTTTCTCGGCGAGACGAGAAAAACGAGACCCCACAATCCATAGTAACACTCACAAAAAAATTTGACCACCTCTCCCCCCATACAGGCATTTCCCCGTATATTGTATATTGTACGAGTCCGTATTGCGCATTTTATTTATTTATTTTATTTATTTATTTATTTCTGTGAAAACACCCGATTGACTGGATAGGCAGGCCTCGATAAGCCCGGGGGACCGATATGACCCCCATGGGATAGAGTCGATAGGAGTATATTCTAGGGTAAAGTCCGTGTTCTGTTTTTTATATGTGAAGACATTTTACATGCACCCTCTAGAGGGCAGCACCATCGATGCCAAAGGGGAATCCCCTTTTTGTTTGTTTATTTTTTGCGGAGCTATACTGGGCAATAAACGCTCGACCCTCGGGTCGCACGGATGCTAGACTCGTCCTAATAACATCGTCCAACACCTATAGATTATGTTTATTATTATAAGTCTTCCTTCCCATGGTTTCAGGTATTTTTGTCGACCCTCACCGCTCCAAGGTCACGCCCGATCGAGTCAAGGAGCTCTCTCGTGTTGGAGGTAGTTTTTGGTCTCTTGAGAAACAACGCCCCCTGGCGCAACTCCCTGTCATCTCCCCAAGAGTTATCTCCCTGGAAAATGCGGCTGTAAATTCACTTACTATACTACTCTCCTATATAAATGATTAACTATTTCATTCTTAGGAAATATCATATCATCTGACATGTTCAGCCAAGCTTTTCGAATGTTGCTAATTTTATTAATTCCTTTGTTTAAAAATCAAATTCTACAAATAAGAAACATTTCTAGTCAGTATCTATGGATATATCTCCCTATACTCGGTTCGCGAATATGTTTTCCACTAAGTCGTTTCCAAGGTGATTTAAGTGCGAAAACTCAGGGCTAGTTCGATAACAAGGTCTGTGTGTATCATTTTCGGTTGGCATAAAACTCAATGTGTGCTTAATACACTTTCAATGCTCACAAAGCAATATATTTATCAATGTAGATTCAGAAAAACGAAGCCTCAGTTTATAGCCCTTTTGAACATATTCAAGAAGCACTATTCTCTGATAAAATACAATGCACACATCCAACATAATGAATCAAAAATGGACAAAATTTGGATTCTGTTTAAAAAGTGTCTGGGGACCGCTGATCGCCTTCGGAGTTGAGTGATTATATTTATCTAATTTGCGCTTGTGTAGATAATTTGGTAAAGAGCTTATGGGACTTTATTAGGGGCCTACTCGGTCGTGTGCCAATATATGATACAAGACATGAGGATTACTATCATTTTGTTTATATACTTATGGAATAAATAATATTTAATAAAAAGGTCTGCGTGTAAGAGAATGATGTCGAATTTGTCACCGTTCTCGTTATTATCTTTTGGGCCATCAAATTACTGCATTCACGAAAATGACTGCCGAGTTAAAAGTCAATATGAAAGGTATCTAAGTATCAAAATCAAGCTAAAAAACTCCAGCAGAAAATCAAGGCCCTAGCTTGGAAGAACGAGGTCAAATAAATCGCTTTTATGGTCAGTATCTGCTCAATCTGATTAAAACTGAGACTTAATAACCGCTCCTCTGTCGGACATGTCGCTTAATTAGCTTAATTAGTGACATGTCCGATAGAGAAGCGGTTATTAATTCTGAGTTTTAATCAGATAGCGACATGTCCGACAGAGGAGCGGTTATTAAGTCTGAGTTTTAATAAGATTGGTATCTGCTAATATATGACGTAATTCCATTCGTAAAACTTATTGACAAAGCAACGTAAATTGTGAAGTGTAGAACCGGTAAATTCTAGCAGAAATGGGCTCTGACTTGAGAGAATGATGTCAAATGCAATATGTTTCTGCCTATTGTCTGATGACACACATAATTAGTGAATTTACGGGAGTGATTAATGCTTATCTAAGGAATTCTGAGTGCCGAGGAGGACGGGAACATCAATACCAGCGAAGCAATCCCTGGCTTGCGAGAATGAGGATAGAGGGGCTTTGTCCAGAAAGAGGATCATTCAAAATCCTGTCATCTCTGTCATTTCTGTATAAAAAGTTGCGCAAAAAGTAAGTTTTGAGTATTATCAATGAGTCGGTATAGCTAAGACGCTAAGTGCAACTACGGGGATTGCAGGGTCATCGTTTCGATTCCCACAGACGGTTAAATTATTCTTCTTTTCAAAACATATTTCCATAAATGCGAATTGCTTGAGGGCTAAAGTTAAACATCATACTAAATTGTTTCTTTTTATAAGTTAAACATCTTTATTTGGCGAAAGTTGTTGAGTTGTTCCCTTACTTCTGAAACTTCTGTTACTTTTGTTTTTATGATGCATTATCTATAATTTTATACCAAGTATTATTCCTTATTAATCATAATGACAATGCGTTACTTGTCTACTTTTTACTAATTTATTAATTATCTAGATTGGGTAAATAAAATGATTACTAGAACTTATTTTTCTACTTACTAAGACAGTCGCCTATGACTGTATGCAAATTAGCTGAACCACTGACAAGGGTGCGGCTCATCTTTCTTGGTATATAAGCAATTCAAGGATCTTATAATGTATATACATACTGTTCAGTGAAAATGGTAATAGCTCAAGACAATGACTGATGTGTCCAACGACAGCTTTTAATTAGCGACGGAAGTTTCCATCGTCTTGATGTAAGAGAATATACGTCTGAACGGAAATCAACGAAGCAATTATTCATTCCACCGAATATAGTTGCAAATGAATTCAAAAGTGCCTGAAGACAGGGTTGTCATGTGAGATCGGAGGTTAGAAAGAAAAGTTTGGCAGAGATCACACTCTCTTAGCGCATGTGTATTTCAAAGAGTCACAAGAACAAGAGGAAGAACAACGCGTGCCGCAGATAAAAATCACACCTCATGCCTGAATTTATTTGCCTTTCTAGTTATATTTTAATAACATACAAAACAATGACCTTTACGTCATGGAATACCAGAAACAAACACGCATACACGATTCATTAATTTTTTTTTACACAGCTAGGATAAGAAAATCCTCACAGCCCAACAGATGAGTCAGAGGGTCCAGCCCTGGGCCGTTTAGGCCTCATCTTCATATTGTCAAGGTTTTGGGGGTTTTTTGAGCCAAAGGACCCCCGGCTTTAGCGAGGATGCCTAGTTCCTGGAAGCTCCGAGGTCCTAGATCGCTGGAGATGCGTTCTAAGCGTTTTCCCGGTAATAAATCTAAACATAATATGTGCAGATTTATGATTCTATTCTCACGTTTGTTTCGCATTTATAAGCACGCACCGATATTGAAACAAGCAGTCAGAGGATGCCAGGTCCCCTGCCGAAATGGCAACGAGCCTGGGATTTTTGAGCGTTGTTGGTCTCCGGGGATATACATGAGGATGGCAACTGTTTCTTAGGCACAGGAAGCAGAAGCGTCTTTCTGCCTCCCTAGGTTTTGAGATGAACTCAGAATGGCTGACTGAACGTTGATTGCTGCTGCAATGTTGCTTCTACATAGTGTTGCACGGAAATTACGTAACCGAAATTATGTAGTATCAAATTGTAAACCAAATTTGACCAGAATCTAGAGGCGTCCTCAACCTATTGCCCGGAAACCAAATTTAGGTTTTGCCACCAGGTGTCACCACCACATGTAGGTGGAAGTGGGCGAAACGCAATCCTAAACGACATCTCATGGCATGGTATCGGCATACGAACTTTGAGAAGAATATGAAGTGGTGTCCGTATTGCCTGGAAACCAAATTCAGATTTTGCCACCAGGTGGCGCCACCTGCAGGAGGATTGAGGGTGTGAAACACAATCCCAAGCGACATCTTATAACATATGACTAAAAAATTCATAAAAAAAAACAATAAAAATGTTCACAGTTCATTTCAGTATACATGCTGTCACACTGAGACGCCACAATCCTTCGCTGAGAGTTAAATTAAGAGTTAGTTCAAGGAGTTTAGTAGGATAGGCCTACTACATCTATGATGACGGCAGTACGTAAGAGTTCTAAGGTACTTCTCGCACTTGCTGATGCAGTCTTCATGCTCTTGTAGGCCACATTTTTGAAAGAGTACACTTGGGTTGATGATGAAGTCACAGATATCTTGAGTAGTGTGAATATCGGAGCGTACAGCTGGCTGGCACTCTGGACAGACGGAGTGAATAAGAATTGGCATATATCTGTGTCGAATATCGGGTAAGACTGGACAGGAGACAAGGAAGTGGACACGATCTTCAGGTTCTGCGTTACATAATTTGCATGTCGGGTCCACTTTGTATTGGTTGAACAGCACCCGATTTGTTTGGAGGGTATACGTGCCTGTGAGTACTCGCAGGCGAATTCCTAGGCGGCGAACATCACACGTCGAGGATGATACAGAAGAGATGACAGGATGAAGTTTAACAAGACGATCAGCTTGTGGCTGGCGGTATTTCAGCGATGGATAGAGCTCAACTTTGAATAGGAGATCTTCTGTCCAGAAGGATGTTACGGCTTTGACTGTTATCTTTTTCCATCTGCGTTTTTGGGAGTTCAGGATGACCTGTCTGACGGTTATGTCGTGTTCAATGAACTGGTCATTTTCACAGATGCTGCGAAGGAGAGACAGAATACGTAGGTGTAGTTTTGCTTCCAGGGGTAAGGCAGCAGCAAGGATGTATGGAGCTGGACGCGACACGGGTTGAGAGTGAGGGGATTTCCTTTAGTGTTTTCTTATAAAAGTTTTCAAGTTTCATCATCTGTACGTTGTTTGGCGGTATGACATCCAGGCCGTGTAGAAGGACGGGGATGAAGTATATATCCCGGATGTGACATGCTGTGGCAGGATTAAAGCCGTTCTTGCCATGGAGGCTAGAACCCATCAGGGAATATAGAACTCTTCTTGCTTTAGAGATGTTCTGATCGACGGTTAATTTCGCTGAGGTCATGGAATTGTCTCGTAAAATGCCCAGATGCTTAACTGGCTCATGCGCTGGTATCGCTTGTTTGTAGAGTTCAAATATGTGAGGGCCTTCAAGGTTGGAGAGTAATCCACTTTTTGATGGCTGAATTTTGTATCATTCGAGCGCACTGTAATGTCCAGCCATGTAAATTAGGGTCTGCAGGTGCGTCTTGTCATTTGCGAGAATAGCAACATCAGCTGCACATGTAGAGGAACAATAGTTGAAGGAGTCGATTTTTGATCCGAGGTTGGATTCTCCAAGTCTGTAAAGTAGATCGTTAAGGTAAACTTTTTATAGATAAATAGATAAGATTCCACCCTGTCGGATGCCATGATTTTGCAGTATCCGGTCAGAAAGCGTGTTAAGCCATTTCACTTGGGTATGTGTTTCGCTGTGGAGATCAGCAACTGTAAGACACAGGGTACCCTCGAATCCAGATAAATACAAGTTTCTTAGTAGGCTTGAATGATTTACAACGCCAAAGGCGGATTTTGCTTCCAAGAAGGCAACTGTGGATTTTTTCTGATCCCAATTTTGACTGGAGAATACATTCTTGCAGAATGAGCGCACTGCAAAGTGGAGATACTCCTTTCATGAAACCTCGCTGAAGTGGGTGTCGTGTACTGGACAGTGTCTCGGAGAGATGATCGCGGAGAACAGATTCATATATCTTCGTGATAAGCGGGGTAACGGTGATGCCTCTATAATTACTTGCCAGATTTGGATTTCCTTTCTTCTTGAATACAAGAGTAAGGATATCATTCTGCATTGCCTCTGGAAGACGATGTAGGTGAAGGGTATGCATTCAGCATCCACAGTACAGCAGGTGTGATACAGTCTATTTCATACTTGACATGTTCAGCAGTGACGCCGTCGACACCAGCCGCCTTTCCGGTGTTGAGCTTGCGAATGACCTGTCTAATTGATTCTTCTTTGAGTACTGGAATTGCGGACTCTTGCTCAGTTTAAATATCTTCTAGTATCAGCCGATCTAAGTTGGCGTCTCTGTTGTAGGAGTAGTCAAATGCTGGATTGGACGCAGGTGTGGAGAGGTTTGTGGAGTGAGATTCCCATCCATTGATGCTGTCTTCCTGCATGTGGGTAACTAATGTTGTCCACAAATATGGAGGCCAGGGGTGCAGATTTTATAGATCGCTGTGTTTTAATTAGTCGAAAGAAGGTTTTCTTGTCGTACTCGTTGGTTTCTATCAGCGTTTGCATTTTTGAGTCTCGTTTCAGTGCAGTTGCCACCCGTTGTTCACGTCGACGTTTCTTCTTAGTCTCTCTAAGATTGACGTTGGCCGGATGTTAAGGTTCGGATGGAGATCCCTGTCTTTCCCAATCGAAGAAGGCAGCTTTCTTTTGTTGAACAGCAGATTGGATTGCAGCATTCCAGATCCTGTGATTGGCTCGGAGCTTAGGTCGAGTAGGCACGGATGCATTAGTTATTGCAGTGCAGATCTTGGTGTAGCGAAGATGAAGATCGAAGTTTGACGAGACTCCATAGTACGGGCTTGGATCCAAAGCTTCCAGGTTATCTGCGAGGGAAGAGCGGTACTGGTCCATGTCGATTTTGTCCCATCTAATTTTAGGAGTAATTTGGACTTGACTAACAGGTTTTACAACAGTAGTTGGCACGGTCAAGAAGGCAACTAGCCTGACTGGATGATGGTCTGAACATTCTCTCTAATCGCTGTGGCTTTCCATATTCGCTGAGGTTACAGGCCGGGAACATGAAGTAATCGGTCGTAGAGAAATGCCTGCCATTATCATGAATGAATGTTGGGCCATCAGTTAGGTAACGAAGGTGGTGTTCGTGAACGGAGGTCTTGTCTCTGTTATTTGTTGTAGAAAGAAGAAAGAAGATCAGCGTTGAGATCGCCAGCTATGCAGATATAATGGGTAGATCCGTATTTCTTAAGTAGCTCACTGAGCTGATCAAGGCTGTCTTCGTATTCTGTGTCGTAGGCAGCAGAACCACGTGTAGGCACGTAAACACAGATACATAATAAAGGTTCTTGGTTTCTGTACCGGGGATATTGGGTGAAGATCATCGACAGCCTTTCCTTCACAGTTGAAGTTTTAGTTGAAGTCTTGTAGGATATGCATTTGGAAGTTAAATAGCCAGTGTTCCTGAATACGTAGAGTGTCTGCTGTACGGAGTAGGTTTTGGACACAATCGGCATTTGAGAGGATACTTTTACAGTTGAAGGTGATTAGTTTTAGATGCTGTTTATCGTGAAGCAGCTGGTTGGAAACACCGGAGTTTAGGTTGGATTGCTTTCCGGGGTGCGCACCTCTAAAAAAGACTGTGAAGGTGAAGAGTGTAGAGATAACGAACCGGGTAAGTTGGTCGATGATTCTTCAGAGGCAGTTGCTTTGGTGATGGAATGTAGAGATAGAGGCTCATGACGGGCAGGTATAGTGGAGTCAACGTGATCTGTATTACGTGTTAGATTAGGCGACGGTTCTTCATCTTGGGGTGCCAGGATGTCCATCTTGGGGTGCCAGGATGTCTGTAGATGAATGTTCTCCAGATGTGTTGTTCTTGGTTAATGTGTCGTCGTAAATTGGTATGGTGGCGGCTGGATGAAGAGAGTTACAAGTTGGAATGGATGACAGCGGTTCGGAAACAGGTGTTCTGGAAACTGGAGGGTGCGGGTTGAAAGTTAGATTGGATGTAGGTTCATTAGAAACTGGAGTTACGGAAATCGTATGTTGACTGGACGAGGTTCTAGAAGCTGGATGATATGGAATATGCTCGCTTAAGGTTCTTAAACGGTTATGGTTGGACGGTGGCCTTCGTTGGTAGGTAGGAGAAGGATGATAATGCTAATTTAATGGCCAGAAAGATTGATGTTGAAGGGGTCAGGAATCCGCTGTGGAAAAGGAGTACTAGACGGGAAGAAATATAGGGCCGGATACGGTGATTCCTGATGGAGGTAAGCAGGAGTCTGGTTTGGCGGTGGATGATAATACCATGGCGGTGGAGGATATATCTGGGGAGGCGCCTGCGGGAACATTTGAGGATATTGTTGTGTCGGGGCTGAAGGAGGTGATTGAACATCTGGTAGATCATTTGAAGGCCGCGTGGTCTCTGATGAGAGTCGGTCGAAGGATTGACATCATTGTTCCAGTGTACTGATACGAGAGGTAAGGGTGTTAAATTCCAGTTGTTGAACTCCCTGTTTTAGGTTTTGCAGTTCCTTCTCGAGGTCAGGATGAACATTGAACGAAGAACGAGGCCCATCGTTTACTGAGGGCACAGAATCACCTGGAGAATACACACTTACTGTCGGTCTAGGTGTAGTGGACTCGAGGGCACAGATACGCATTTTCTGTAAGTTGTTAGTTATTTATTTATTGTACTTTAGCATGATGAATACATTATATGCCAGGGGAGCCCAAACAGGTGGCGAACACCTATACTAGTTGGGCTCCCGATAAAAACAATATGTACATAAAGCGCAAACGTAATAAAATTGAAATAAACATACAACGGCTAGATAGTATTTAAGACAGAAAGATAAAAATGAGAAACTTTAGCATATGGTACTGTGGCATGCAGATAAAAAACATGTACACATGAGATACACATAACATATAGCGATTTAAAACAAGAGAACTAAAATACTAAGATAGCACAGGGAAGTGTAACGTGGAAAAATATCACAGGTGGGAATCAGTCGAGTCTACATGACGAGCATCGACAAAAGGAAGTCCAGGTACAAGTGTTGCTAACATTAACATTGGATATTGTTTTCTGGGCATAAAATTTCTTTACCCAGCGTATAAAACAATCTACAGTCAAGGACACATCCTGGATGTCACTTGGTAAAAGGTTCCATAAAGTAATACTTCTCATGTAAAATGACGACTTGAACGATTCAGTTTTACAAAGCACTATCCTAAGAGAATTCTGACGATTCGACCTCAAATTTTTCACATTATTGTTAAAATATACAGACTCGGGAATGTAAAGATTTTCCTGCTGAAGACATTTAAAGAAAAGAACAAGATCCGAAACTTCCCGTCTGAAAGATATAGTTTTCTCAAGTTCTGATGTTTTTGCTTCCATTTTATAGATATACGCTTGAGCTGTTGATAAGTCTCTCTTTGTGTCATTCAAGGCAGATTTCCGCTTTCGGAGATCTTGTTCAGCTTTCCTAAGTCTTTGTTCCCTGATACGAAGTTATTTCAGAAGGTGGCTGTCCGGGTCTTTTGTTTTGTCTGCTCCGATGATGGCTGTAACGGTTGAAGAGAGGTAGAGCTAGGGACATCTGAAAGAGTGACTCTGGTTCTGCGTTGAGGTGGGATGGCATACACTGATTTTGGTTGAGTTTCTTGACGTTGCATGACACTTTCAGTGGACGAAGTTGCATTTGGCGTATCCTGGTCTAGTAATGGGACTGGAGGTATTGACTGCTGATTTGAGAACGGAGGTTCACAAACACAGCATGGGCAGACATATTCGTCTTCATCATAGATAACTTGGTCCGGTAGTGTAATACAGTTTACATGGAAGATACCTTGACATTGTTTACAGCATATACTTTGTCTGGTGGCAATAAACATCGAACAGAATGGACATGGTAGGTCTTGCATAGATGGGTTTGTCTCTTCAGCTAAAAGGGCTCTGGCAACGTTTGTGATTTGGTTATTGTTATCATTTGCAGGTTGTCGTAAACATGAGGCCATGACTGCTCTCTGAACCGGGATTAGTGGGGCAATATGTTGAGCCAGGGGTATGCCTTGATTAGGAATTGCGATTGTTGTTTCTGTTTTGGGTGGCTGTACATTGTTGATTTCATGAATTAATGCAAGGGCAGTATCAGCTGGAGAGTGAGAAGCATGGATAACAGATGATACTGGGCTGTTATCTGGGCTGTTGAATATAGCATTGAAGTCTGTCTCAAATTTGTCGATTTCGTGGTTTGTGAGTTTTGCACAGCGATAATGGAATCCGGCCTGGCACTGTATGGCTTTGGAAAGGCATTGTTTCTTACATCTAGGGCACTTGATATTTTCTTGTCGGCGAGGTACTGACAGTTTTGACTTGTTAGAGTTCGTACTAGATCCTTGGGGGAGACCAGACTTGGATCTAGTCCGTGAAGTATTAACTTTTTTATTCTTTGGAGGACACATGTTGTAGAGAGTTTCTGCAATGAGTTTCTTAAGATATTCGTTGAATAGTTTGACGTTTACTCGGGAATTGTCTATAAGAAATTTTCCGAAAAGATCCTGTATGACAGGCAGGTCCACATCCAGGTAATAGGTAATATCACAGCCGTTCATCAGAGCCCGCGCAATGGTGTGGTAGAGAATAATTGTATATCTTGAGCTATTTGGTAGCTCGACGTTATAGCTTGTTTGAATTTCAGCTCCATTATTGTCACGGGAGCTAGTGGAAATAACACGTCCTTTGGCGGACGGATAGTCTGAATAACATTATGCTGTTGCGGATTTGAAAATGAGATAAATAGCAGCATTGAATTGAAAGTATACACAGTCATTTTTCATTTCTGCTTTCACATCATGGAATCTATTTGCAGCTTTTAGTTGTTTTTCTAGTGTTTTTGATACATTTAGGGTATAATCCTTGCGTGTTTGAATGGATTACAACGCATATAAGTGAAGTGGGAAGAGGTGCCGACGTTTCTCATGTTATTACCCAGCAAGGTAGCGTATTTGGGAGGAATTAGACCGAGTGTTTCAAAGTTATCGCTTGCAGCACGGAAGAATGGAATTAACCCTAGTAGCGCCACCAAAAGGCAGATCTTGTTGAAATGCAATACCAATTAACATTCTGTCGCAATAAATGCATATGCGGAATTTCGCAAGAACCAGACGATGCGTTCCAAAGTTAATGCGAGAATTCGCATGAATACCTACAGAAGGACGAAGGAGACACAGTGGCGCCACCTTCAGGAAGATCTTGCTCAAACGCAATACCAATCGACGTCTTGTCACAAGGAATGCATATGCCAAATTTTGGAGGAATTCAACAAAGCGTTTTGAAGTTATCGCTTGTGCAGAATTTGAACGGACATGCACAGAAGATTGGAGCTTGCGGAGAATTGGACGGACATCCACGGACATGCACAGAAGATCGGAACAAGACCCAGTGGAACCGTCTTCAGGCGGATCTTGCTGAAACGCAATACCAACCGACATCTTGTCGCCAGGAATGCATATGTTAAATTTCGGAGGAATCCTACGAAGCATTTGAAAGTTATCGCTTGCGAAGAATTTGAACGGACACTGTGCTTTAGAATAGGTTAACCGGGGGAATATACTGTGAAGCCATGTGACTCTGTCAAAAGGTCGGCATCTTTGCCCACTTCCCTTACATGTGTTGTAATTTTTACCTGTATATGGTGCGATTCTGCTGATGGACGTTTCGTCCCCGAGGCCCGCCCCCTGTACAGACCTTTTGGTCTTTGATATATGACGGCATTTGTGGGAAGTTGATGCTTGGTCGACATCGAGTCTTACAGACTAGTCTTTTGTGTTAAATGCCGCCGTTTTCATCTGACGACGATACAGCTCACCAATTCACCAATTACCAATATACGAGTTGTCAGAGCATTTCCATCACAGCTCTCTAGATTTGTATCTAATACCGCTTATGCCGGTGCTAGGAGCCGTGTGGTCATGTCATCCAAGTTGCCACATGAACAGGTACAATAAAAGCGTACCTGAGATACAACACATATCACGAATCGTTAGATTCTTGGTATGTGCTTTAGAATAGGTTAACCAGAGTACTATGGTGTGAAGCCATGTGACTCCGTCGGTATGTCGGCACCTTTTCCCACTTCCCTTATATGTGTTGTAATCCACGAACATGCTCAGAAGATTGGAAGTTTGCGAAGAATTTGAACGGACCTCCACGGACATGCACAGAAGATCGGAACAAGACCCAGTGGCATCACCTTCGGGTGGATCTCGCTGAAACACAATACTAACCGATTTCTTGTCGCAAGGAATGCATATGCCAAACTTCGAAGGAATCCGACAAAGCATTTGGAAGTATTGCTTGCGAAGTATTTGAACATACATCTCCGAATATCCACGGACACGAAGAAGCGAGATCCATTTTAAAGTTGCGTTGCGACGGGGGGACAAAAATCTCACTCCATGCCTGAAGCCATTAATGATATTAAAGTCATGGAACATTAAAAACCAACGTGATACCGATGCGATTCATTTACACAAAGCTAAAATAAGCGAATCCTCGCAGCCCAGCAGGCGAGGGTCCACACGAAGCTCTGGGATCCTAAGTAGCCGAAGATTCGTTCTACGCGATTTCCCTAAAAAATAAATCTGAACATATGTATGTAGATTTATGATTCTATTTTAACCTTTTGTTTCGCATCAGCATGCATCGATATTACGCCTTATGTCTGACTCCATTTGACTTTCATGTTTAACATGCTTATATGACGCACCACGTGGTGCGCTCGCGGCGATAATGTGTGATATCTTAAATAGTGCGCTCATAAACCACATGATGGTCGGTATAATATCCTATAAATATTACATAATCCACTTTCGTTCATTTTACATATCATTTTAAACAATTATTTCTATGTGGAATTCCAGGGTTCGCTGATTCGTAAAAAAAACATCAGAACCTTTTCTTGCAGGATTCATGGGGGTCTCCCCTAAACAATACAATAGAATAAGAAGAACCATATTCAAGCAAAATACCCCGAACCAGTTAAGTGATCTACAATAATCAACACTAATCTCTCTCAAAGAAAATGACACATACAAATCCCAGCCGTGTGACAAAATTACACCGGATAATAAATGGCTAGATCATTTCAATTCAACCAACAATCGGAAAATATCAAAGACCGACTAGACAAGATTAATGGATATCTAATAGATGAAGAAAAACGTTTCAGAATCGGTGAAATCCCTGAAAGATAACAAATCGTCAGTTCGAGGAATGCATGATGGATGGAGAAATGGTCATCGAGGGATGAGAAGGCTTCTTGTTTACAAATTGAATGACATTCGGTAACACCGATCAGCTGTCAATGGCGGTAATTTGAAATTTCCATGGTCAACTCCTGTCAAGACTTTAACAGTTAATGTCCCACAAGGTGAATATTGTCATGGTCAACTCCTGTCAAGACTTTAACAGTTAATGTCCCACAAGATGAATATTGTCATGCCAGTTTTAATTTGATTTATGCATCGAGCGTTTTCTGATTTTTTTGTGATTTTTTTTATGCTAATACATAACAAGTAACAAAATTAATAGTGTTCTGATGCCAAGTGGGCGGTTGATCCATTCGCACGCGCACAATACCGGATAACATAACGCGCTCGGGTCAATGGCCACTTCCGGTCACGTCACCGGACCGGCCGGGAAGTGATTGGAGTGACTTGTAAATATTTGACAACTTCCATAGAGCAAAATGTGATCTGACATACTGTTTCTTGTTGGTCAGGTATAGATGGAATTACAAGCGTCTAGTCCGTCATTCATAATCCAGCCGTCGTCCGTTAGAGAATATCCGCGTCCATAATCCAAAGACCTATTCCATTTTCCACATAATAGTATTAGCACCAAATTCAAAAAGACAATCATAGTATACATAAACATAGACTTGTTTCCTGCAAGAGAGAAGCGGTCAACAGTTTTCAATGATGCCGGCAAGACATCATGATGTTCCAAAAATATCAAATCCGTATCGCTGATCAGTATTCTTAATCCATAATATTCGTTATGTTATTAAGTCGTTTTGTGGCCCTGGCGAAATATACCGACAGTTCAAACATATGGTAGCCGCTCCCTTATGCTCAAGAGACGTCTAGACGATGTAATTGTTTCACCACAGTATCAGCACAGTATCGAAAACTTGATGTTATTCTATCAAGATTAAGATGGGAATAATTATTTCTAAGCTTATTTCCTGTTAATATTCCAGGCACTTTTCGACTCAATTCGCTCACTTATAATAAACATTGGCTCCAAAAATGGCATTCCTGCATCGAAAATTCTATGTGGCACAAGCGGTTTAATTCGATCGTCCAAATTTAGGCAATTCAGTAATTTTGTATTGCCTAATAACGATAAAAACACACTGTCTGGACACTCGTTTTGACATCTGGAATCGAAATTTCATGGAACGATTTGAAAGTTATAGTGAAAAACTACGTCTTTTAAGTATGATCATTGATATTGTTACGTCATAAACGATAATAGAAAAAACGCAACAGAAAACTGTTGTGGTGTCAAGGATTAACAATCAAATATTTATTTATAATACTAAAATCATATACAAATTAAGTAAGGTCAAGTTAACAAACAAATATGAAATATAGTCTTACTGTTCAATGCTATACCGGTGTATCTCTCACAGTCCGTACTAACGTGCAAATCTCTATATAGTCCGTGCCGACGCGCAGAAATCGCGTTCCTGTATTTTAAAAGTCCAACACCTCTCAGCCGTTGTCCAGTCTCCGTCAGTTCAATCACATAGATAACACAGCGGTCAAACACAGGAGTAATCCAACAGGAATATACAATCCAGCGGTCAGCAATCTCAGGCTAAGACAATATCCAGATAGTAAAACAATCTAATGCACCCACATAGAAGCCGTTTAGAATCCCTCCTCAATGACTAATTTTCGGGCTATTTATACTCTATGTGGCATTCCAGTACATTCTACCGGTACAGCCTTGACGTATGATCTAACCCAGATACGATCACAACAGCTTCTAGAAAGCTCGAAATGATTAACCCACAAAACAATATGTAAACAAGCGTAGGCTTGTGCAGATGGCGCTGCCACCCAATTACCCGCGTCACACGGGTCTCTTCGTGTATCGGCCATTTGCAATTATAATCGACATTTACTTGCGATAAATCGGTCACGACTTCGAGAAAATTCTATGAGTATAACCACACAACAGAACAGAAGGTAAACACGTTTACGTCAGCTCTGTTATTCTAGAACTATCTACAGTGTCTAATTTTATACTGCAATACCATGACACTCTCCCTCTTAAAAAAAGAAAGTTTCAAACTTGGAACTTTCTTGACAATTCAAAACATTATTGCAAAACAAAATCTATATTACAACAGCAAAAATGTTGACAAACATATGTACATTATATGCGAGGCAAACAATCAGCAATCAAATTGTCCTTGCCCTTAATATGTCTGATTTCAATATTGTATTCTTGTAACACCAAACTCCATCTCAACAATCTTTGATTTTTGTTTTTCATCTTACTTATGAAAACAAATGGATTGTGATCACTGAATACAGTAATTGGCAACGATGAAGAAGTAACATAAACATCAAAATGTTGTAAAGCCAATATCATTGCCAAACTTTTTTTCTCAATTGTAGAATAATTTCTCTGATGTTTGTCAAATTTACGTGAAAAATAACATAGTGGGTGATCTACACCATCTATACCTTCTTGTAACAAAACGGCACCAGCAGCAACATCACTAGCATCTACAGCCAGTTTAAAAGGTGAATCAAAATCTGGTGCTGAAAGAACTGGCGCGCTCTTGAGTATGGCTTTCAGGTTTTCTAAAGCTGATTCACATTCATCGGTCCAAATGAAAGTTACCCTCTTTCTTAAGAGTTGAGTTAAAGGCTCAGTAATATCTGAAAAATTTGGACAAAATTTTCTGCAGTAACCAGCCATACCCAAGAAACGCATCAGTTGTCTCTTACATGTTGGTCTTGGAAATAGCGAGATAGCACTAACCTTAGCATCTACAGGTTTTACCTGACCCTGACCTACAACATGACCCAAGAATGTCACACGTGCATGTCCAAATTCACTTTTTCCAAGGTTGACTGTCAGCTTGGCGTCACTCAGCCGATTGAACAGTGCGCGAATTCTCTGTAGATGATCTTCCCATGTATCGCTGTAGACAATGACGTGATCAATGTAAGTCTCACATCCTCCCAAACCGGAAGTAACATGGTTGATGAGACGCTGGAACGTAGCTGGAGAATTTTTCATTCCAAATGGAATAACTTTGTACTGGAACAGACCCGTCGGAGTGACGAATGCCGATATCTCCTTCGCACGATCTGTCAGTGGAACTTGCCAAAATCCTTTCAGAATATCAAACTTTGACACGAACTTGGCATTTCTCACTTTATCATTGCAATCGTCATTGCGTGGAATAGGGAATGTGTCTGTTTTAGTCAATGTGTTCACCTTTCTGTAGTCAGTACACATCCTGTAACTGCCATCATTCCCTTATATGTGTTGTAATTTGGAACGAGGATACAAGGTAAAATACAGTTACTATTACTTGGTTCAATGAAGTCATTGTCCAATAAATACTGAATCTCTTTTTTCAGGTAGTTTTGTTTAATGGGATTCAAGCGATATGGGTGCTGCTTTACTGGATTAGAATCTCCGACATTGACGCCATGTGAAATTGTATCAGTCCGAGTAGGAATGTCGGGAAACAAATGTTCATATTGACTGACCAGAGTTCTTCCGGACGCGCTGGTTCAAGATGACACAACTTGGAATCCAAATTAAGTAGAATGTCAGAGTTCTGTAATTTCGCCGCTGTCATGGGCTCTTCACAAGTTTCATTATTATCAGGGTCAGAACTAACTACACTTACAGTCTGTACAGTACTGTTAGTGCTATCTCTGTCTATGTATAACTTTAACAGTCTGTCAGGAGTCTGAATTACATAATTAAGGTCGCTTAGTTTCTTTTCAATGACATAAGGACCATAATATCTAGACTTAAGTGGATTACCAGGAATAGGCAGAAAAGCCAGTACCTTCTCACCAGGTTTGAAACTTCGTTTAAGGACATGTTTATCATAGGATATTTTCATACCTTTTTGTGCTGACTTTAAATTTGACATGGCCAAATCACGTGCTCTAGTCAACCTGGTGCGAAAGTCCGAAACATACTGTAAGAGACTGCATGAGTCAAGATCACTGTCTAGGAACATTTCCTTTAGCAGTTTAAGTGGTCCTCTGACTGTATGACCAAAGACTAATTCAAATGGACTGAAGCCCAAAACCCCCCGAACAGATTCCCCGACAGCAAACAACAACACATGTATGCCCTCATCCCAGTCTCAGTGTCAAAACAACAAGTCCCAATCATGTTCCCCAACGTCTGGCGAAATCCCTCCAGTGCGCCCTGGCTCTCTGGGTGGCATGCAGACGACCCGCACCCGCACTCCCGACATGAAACCAGATCCCCGATCAGACCGAACAGACTGGGGCAGGCCGACAAGGAACCCGGCTGAAGCACACACGATTGTTAACATGCATTGATTGCCTGACTTTGCCTCCGGCAATGGACCAACACAATCTATAATAACCCTACCAAAGGCCTCCCCAAATGCAGGGACCGGCTGCAGAGGGCCCCCGGCACGGTTTGGTTAGGTTTTCCTACCATTTGACATGTGTGGCATGACCTACAAAATCCCATAACATCTTTCTTTAAATTTGGCCAATAGAAATGATTTAGAATTTTGTAATATGCTTTGTTAACACCCAAATGGCCCGAAAGAGGTGTTCCATGGGCCAGTCCGAGGATATCTGAACGATATGACTCAGGCACCACAATCCGACACCTTACTGCCCACTCATCATCAGGCGACACATCCGGCGGTCGCCATCCGCGCACAAGAGTACCATTCCCACAAAATAACACACAGGCTCCTGAGCCACATCACACCCATCCACCCGTCAAACAACCTGGAAATGTCCCTGTCAACACGCTGTTCACCAACCAGCCGCGATCTTGAAATTTTGTCACCAGAACATTCCAATTTGCTATCAAAATGCGGCCCATCAGCTAATAGGAACAGTGTCCCTGGCCATCTTAACGTCATATACATTATGAACGTCACTAACCTGCTTGGATATAGATCTTGAAGTGAGAAAACCACTAGGCTTTTGAAAGGCTTGATCTTGTTGTTTTCTTTTCAATTTAAAACAATGAGTCATTAAATGGCCGCCCCCCTTACAATAGCTGCAAACGGGAGACTTATTTGAGTGTTAAAAGTGGGTGACTGAGACTTTGTGTTTGACCTTTGACCTTTGTAGCTGGGGTTAAAAATTTTAGGCCCTGAGAAAGAACTGGATTTGTTACCTGAGATGTTAGACTGGAATGAACTTGGCTTAACAGCATTGACAAAAGATAATTTGTGTGTCAGAGCGTATTCATCAGCAAATCGTGCTGCTTCGTCTAAAGTGTTGGCATTCTTTTCATCAAGAAATGTTCTAATATCACCATGGATACACCTTTTAAATTCCTTTACCAGCATAAGCTGTCTAAGGTTTTCAAAGTTGTTGTCAATTTTAACCGAAGCACACCACCTATCAAATAACTGTTCTTTTGAACGAGCAAATTCTACATGAGTCTGAGAGTTTTCTTTTTCACAACTACGAAACTTTTGTCTATAGGCTTCAGGAACTAATTCATAACCTTTAAGGATTAAATCCTACACTATATCATAATTTGATGCTTGCTGTACCGTCAATTGAGTGTAAATGTCCCTTGCCTTTCCGATCAAAACACTTTGAAGAAGTAAACTCCAATTTTCTTTTGGCCAGTTTAAATTTTCAGCAATTTTCTCAAAAGGCAGAAAATATTTATCAACTTCTTTTTCCTGAAATGGTGGGACGAGACGTATTTGACGAGCTGCATCAAATTTTGATTATGATTGTACAGGTGCATCTGTAGGAGGACTTGTTCGCGACTGTAATTCCATATGCTTTATTTCTAATTGAAACAGTCTTTCTTTCTCTTTCTCTCTTTCCTCGTTTTCTAACTTTTCTCTCTCTAATTGAAATTGTCTTTCTTCCTCTCTTTCCTCTTCTTCTAATTCTAATCTCTTTAATTCCAGCTGATTTTGCAATTCTAATTTCATTATTTCTAAATCATCAGCTGTTTCCTCAGTTAAATCAAAATCACTCTCATCCCAAAGTTGTTTGCTAAAAAAATGTTTAATAATGAGTTTCTTAATTTTTTGCTTTCTCAAAGATGGTTTAACTTTAATTTGTAGGAATTTACACAGCGCGAACAAATCTTCTTTGCGTAGTTCGTCAAATTCCTCCTGACTAGGCTCTAAGGCAAACTGTGCTGGGTCAAATGACATGCTGATAATATACTACTCCTTGACTTCACAAATTCAGACAATGTATTAATTTAGAACTATGTTGCAAAAACAGATCAGTTTAGAACTATGTGGCAAAGCTGCCAGCTGATCAATAATGTAAACAAAGCTCGCGGGCAGGCCCCCAATTTCTGTTACGTCATAAACGATAATAGAAAAAACGTAACAGAAAGCTTTTGTGATGTCAAGGATTAACAATCAAATATTTATTTATAATACTAAAATCATATACAAATTAAGTAAGGTCAAGTTAACAAACAAATACGAAATATAGTCTTACTGTTCAATGCTATACCGGTGTATCTCTCACAGTCCGTACTAACGTGCAAATCTCTATATAGTCCGTGCCGACGCGCAGAAATCGCGTTCCTGTATTTTAATAGTCCAACACCGCTCAGCCGTTGTCCAGTCTCCGTCAGTTCAATCACGTAGATAACACAGCGGTCAAAACACAGGAGTAATCTAATAGGAATATACAATCCAGCAGTCAGCAATCTCAGGCTAAGGCAATATCCAGATAGTAGCACAATCTAATGCACCCACATAGAAGCCGTGTAGAATCCCTCTTCGATGACTAATTGTCGGGCTATTTATACTCTATGTGGTATTCCAGTACATTCTACCAGTACAGCCTTGACGTATGATCTAACCCAGATACGATCACAACAGCTTCTAGAAAGCTCGAAATGATTAACCCACAAAACAGTATGTATACAAGCGTAGGCTCGTGCAGATGGCGCTGCGACCCAATTATCCGCGTCATACAGGTCTCTTCGTGTATCGGCCATTTGCAATTATAATCGACATTTACTTGCGATAAATCGGTCACGACTTCGAGAAAATTCTATGAGTATAACCACAGAAGAGAACAGAAGGTTAACAAGTTTACGTCAGCTCTATTATTCTAGAACTATCTACAGTGTCTAATTTTATACTGCAATACCATGACAATATTCAAAGACATAGACTGATTGCTCGATTCTTTCTCGGCAATTTCTGAGCTGAATTATAGCCAGTAGGACTAAAGTCCCGCATTTTAATGAAGCAGATTCAAACAAAATTAGTTGATTTGTAACTCTACCGTCTCAAGACTTATTATACAATTTTGACAAATATTGTCTTATGCCCGTATATAGGTATTTGGATCCAATACATTCCTAAAGATAATTTACTTTATTACACATAACCTGGCCATATAAACATATTTGCGCTCCTGACTGTACATTTTTGTACTAATGGCTGGCACTCATTTACAGCCAAGGTTGTCTTTAGGAATTTACTTCACCGAAATAAGTGAAAATCTCGTAAGAATAATGCCTAAAACATGTGCCCCGTTCATATCATTTGACATGGCCGTGGAACACTAAGGCGTACATTTGAGATCACGAGTTTTGCATCCCATGAGTAATAGGATTTCCTATAATCAATGACAATTGGCCAATTATGTCTCGTTGTACATACAAGATGTATGACTGAATCATAAAGGCAGTTATAGCCAGAATTCCGTAGCATACCGTGTTCACTTCGTTAGGAATTTCGTATGCCATTTCTTGTAATACAATCAACCTTCATACCATGTAAGACACTGATGTAATTAAAAAATTCAGGCACATTGTTCAATTCATTTCACCATCATACCAAAAGACAATGGTAAAGAAAAACAGTTAAAAAAGGATTAAGGAATGAAATTGCGAGAGGAGGATTAGCGTAGCTAAACTCCAAGTCCTTTCACTGAATGATCAAGATGTAAAGAACCAAAATGGATGTTTTCGTTAGAACAATCGCTAAGGATGTAAGCGGTTTAGAACTGGAAGACCAATCGGAGGTCCTTATCTAGTTATTCCTAAAGAGCTTGAAATTCAAGCGATTACAACGCATATAAGGGAAGTGGGAAGAGGTGCCGGCATACTTCACAGTATAGTCTTCTGGTTAACCTATTCTAAGGCCCATACCAAGAATCTAATGATTCGTGATATGTGTTGTATCTCAGGTACGCTTTTATTGTACCTGTTCATGTGGCAACTTGGATGACATGACCACACGGCCCCTAGCAGCGGCATAAGCGGTATTAGATACAAATCTAGAGAGATATGATGGAAATGCTCTGACAACTCTTATATTGGTAATTGGTGAGCTGTGTCGCTGTGACAATTCGTACACTGGGGATTGGTGAGCTGTATCGTCGTCAGATGAAAATGACAGCATTTAACACAAAAGACTAGTTTGTGAGGCCCGGTGTCGACCGGAACACATAGTTGTGTAAATAGGCGTGTAATACGAGCATAGGAGGAACTACTTACTAAAGCACGGAATTTGGAAACTGGTTGTGGAAATTTAAGGTTTTACAGGCAAACCATACGCATATTGCATGCCCGGGTTCTCCACCATATCGATGCACCTGTTTATTTCGGAGTGACATGCTATTCCGATCCTGTGTTTGGTTTTAGCGAGCCGTATTGTCATCATACACCTCAAGACGTACTTTATAATTTGGACAGACATTGTCTTTTGTCTGTATATAGACATTTGTCTGTATTACACATAACCTGGCGATATGAACCTATTTGCGGTACTGCCGTCTACGAAATTGTGACCAAAAAGAAAGATACTTAATCATTTCTGTACTAATGGCTGGCACACATTTACAGGTTGTCTTTGGGAATTTTACTCCACCCAAATAAGTCAAAATCTCTTAGGAGTAATGTCTAAAACATGTGTCACTTTCAGCTCAATTGACATGGCAGTGGAAAAGGATGATATTAGATCACGAAAGTTGCACCCATGACTAATACAGATTTCTGTAATCAACGACTTTTGGACAGTTATGTCTCGTTGGACATACTGTTGCTCGTGTGCGAAGAACGGGAAACTTTGTATCCTGTTGCCGCAAAATTTAGCCAATCAAAAGCGATGTGGATATCATGTGATGATAGCTCATGCATAGTTGCATAACACTGTCGCCTCGTGTGCGGGCAAAGCAGAACAAGGATCCAAAATCGCCGGCGTCCAAATACCACGCCGAGTTGCAACACTGTCGCCTCGTGTGCGGGCAACGCAGAACAAGGATCCAAAATCGCCGACATCCAAATATCTTGCTGCTTGCGATTTCATGCGCTCGTATGCACCTCTTCCGATGCCACTGAGTGATTTGTTTCATTCCCAAACTCATATTCTACACTTATAAAACCCACGCATATTAACCTATTTCTTGTGTGTTTGTTCCACCACTGTAGTTTATCTGGAAATGTAGGCTTTTGCATTGCCTGTACTCTGCAATGCAAAGTACTCACCACGCGTTGCACAATTGAAAGCGATTAGGCCTACTACATTGTGACTATTGACATGGATTCTTCGCAATTGATGATGACAAAAGATTTCAGCACAGGTTGTACTCGTGTATGGCTTCTCTCCTGTATGTAACCTCATGTGTTGTTTCAATGTAGAAGATAAGGACTATTGCATTTCACATAACAGCCACTTGTATGGGTTTTCTGCGATATGCTATACGGGTAGAGGTATGGTACTTTAAATTTGACTGATCAGCCAAGCTTTACTGCACAAGTCACAAGAATAAAGGCTCATTTTCACAGTGATTTTGCAGCGACAACCACATCCGAAAAATAGCCATCGTGTTATTCAATGGTGCAGTAGTCACAGTACTCTTCAGTCGCGGTGACATCAGAACCACATTTTTGACGCGCGACAAAATTAGAACCAGGTCAACGCGTTGTCGCTGAACTATTGACCATTCAGAGGGGATAGGAATCCTTAGCCGAGCTACGTTGAGGGGAAGCCCCTCCGTTGAATGGCTGAAATGGAGGGAGTGTCGCCGTCATAACGCGTGCTGTGAAAATGCGCCAAACTGGATATAGTTGTGGTTGTCGCGACGCGTGCTGTGGAAATGGGCATTACGGCTTGTCGCCAGTGTGTGTTCGCTCGTGACGAAACTACCGAAACTGCTTAGAACACTGTGAACACCGGAAAGAATTATCTCTGGTGTGAGTATGCAGGTGCGTTTCGAGTGGGCTGCGTTGTGAAAAGGACTTCCTGCAAAGTTCACAATGATAGAACATCGAAAGAGCATTTAGATGAGCTCCTAAATTGACCTTTTTCGAGTACCGGTACCAAATTTTCGGAGATGTACATTCTAACAGTTTCTCATCAACATATATCTTTCTATCTTTATCGATCGCTTGAGACGATGTTGTCTAAAATTGAAATATATTATATTTTATGTTTGCAAACTTAAAATACCGTGATACAGGAATACAGCGTGATATTTGCAGGAACTGTCAATAAGGCAGTATTGATTATACTCTCAGATAGGTTGAATTATATGCCGCGAGGCCGGAACTAACTACCCGTGGTAGATTACAGAACGGAATTTGGACTGGTCAGCGAAAGATAGAAGAAAGTTATAACTTGTACGTGAGTCGACGCTTAATTTGAGGAACACAATGCAAAAAACTTGAATCATGGACATGTTGGGAATAGACGTGGCAATTGAAGAGTTGGTGAAATTATAGTTGAACATTGTTTATCCCACACAGGCGACGGAGTTTGACAGCGATAAATCAAGACATATCTCTTGACAATCGATTGGGAGAGGGAAATTGTATGAAGGGAAAACTTTATCATCCTGGCACGTTTGGAATTGAAAAGTTTTTAAATTAACATTAACATTATTAAATGAGTGGGACGTTTACATTGAATCTTGTACGATTATACTGATGTGTACCCGATTGAATGCGCCTTTTCTGGCTATATTTATGGCTCACCTAGGTGAATCTTACTTCGATGTATTTATTTAGGGATTTCATGAACAAATCATATATTATTGTCGTATTAAATCCGCTGTTGGTTCGTTTCCTCTAATTAGAATTAGCAATCAGTTACCATAGCTATTAGACTCGATCTCTGGATTGTGTTATATTTCCTAGACCTGATGAAGAATTACCTAGTTATCAGCTAGTTCTCCCGTTTCAGTCTTGAATATGACGAGACCAACAGGGCAGGCGGGAGCAATTGTTGATTGGGGCGGGGGGGGGGGGGAAGAGAAGCTTCTATCAAAGCACTTTAGGCGAGGGGCCAGGGGCCGCCTAAGCCCCGGAAGCTCATAGGGTCTAGATCGTCGGAGTTGTGAGCGATTTCTGGCGAATAAAATAACTCTTAAATGAAGTGTATTCTTACTTCTTTCCTAGACTTTTATCACGAAAAAGCGTTTGATGGTGGTTTCCTGAGATGTTGAGTATATGTATAATAAAGCAGCCGGACACATTGTGTTGACGAAACCGATATAATTCGTACCATGGGTAATGGGGTGATAATTCCTATAATGGAAAGATCTTTGCAGAAATATCGCCATCTACAATAATACTTTAAAAGTACAGATGGCGCTAGCTATACTCCTGGTTGTTTTAGGCCCTTTAGTATGGGACAGCTTGTAGTAAACACATACCTACGGTTTAGTGTTTCACAATCGTATCAGGTTTTTATAAGTGGCCATAACTGCTAGCAGTGAATTATTTGATGGACAATTATGGGGACGCAAAAAAGAACAAAAATGAGAAAAATACTGTACCCATTCCGTCATTATAGTTACTTGCAGGAAATAACGTGGAGATAAAATTTTACTGCAAAATGATTCCCCCCCCCCCCCCCCCCACCTACTCCGCCGGGCCTGTCCAACATAAATCTCTTGGAAAAGTGTCAGGTCGCGAGGATCAACTAGAGCCTATAGGCTATTATATGTATCTATGTCTAACAGGCCTTGCATACAGAAATTCCATCAAATAGTCTGATATGATAGGACTGGAACTAATAACTGCGCTGAATTGCTCACAGCAGGGCTGATTTCAATTGAACTAAATTATCAGCACTTCTTTTTATCAGCTCGATGATTTAGCGAAAAAAACACTCATGGGGCACCAGCCTCATCAATATGCAATGACTTGCCTAATGGTATAAGCAAGCCCAACGAGTCCCCCCCCACTCCACCAATAAGGTATTATAGAAAGATTTTGATCAAGCTAAAAAAATACACGAGTACTACAACATTATTGAAGTTGAAGTCTAAACCTGATATTTCGGGAATCGACCAATGGAATTGGAATTTTTCCAAATGTGAGTATAAATATATGCCGGAATATTAACAAAACTATAATGAAATATTCACAGAGCTTTCCAAGTTATAATATTGATTATTCATAGCATTATGCAACTATTTTTTTTTTAACATGAGGCACCAGAGGTGCTACAACTCCTCAGCCACTTAACAGTCGAGATGAAGATGTTTTTGGGGTGTAGGTGTCTGGAGGCATAGTATAGAGTTATGGCATTTGTATACGCTTATGTAGGAACCACTGATTAAAACAATGGGCTTAATAAAATTAATATCAGGCTTCACAGGGACTGTTTTGAAAAAAAAAGATGCGGGAGGGACGCTCTTTGCCTTTTTTTTCTTTTGTCCAGACCAAATATAGCCATCTTTTCTGGCAAACTGATGTAGTAGTAACACAATTTGCATAAAACAACTTTTTGACTCAATATGCAAGTACGTATTTTTGGCGAAACTTTGAGAAAGAAATGTGTAAATACAACCAAAACAAAACAACCTCTGGATATTCCTGGAAATAACTGATGCCACCTGTAAGCACAAGTGGGAGAAATGCAATCCCAAGCTCATGACATGGTATATACATGTCACATTTGAGAAGAATCCGATGAGTGGTTCTCAAGTTGTTGCCTGGAAATAAATTTTGCCACCACCAGGTGGCATCACCTGTTAGCGCAAGTGAGCGAAACGCAATCCCAAGCGATATCTCATGACATGTTATATGCATACCAAATTAGAGCATTTCCACAAAGTGGATGCTCTTATGTTTTCATGAGAAACGGCTCCGCCGGATCCGCCGCCGTCGCCGCGACTTTAAACGTGAACATCTCTGGAACCGTTACATATTTTCGGGTCAGATTTTGTGCCTGGGAAATTTGTCTGGTTGTGTTTCGATACCCGATGCTCGCCATTAGGTGGCGTTGTAGTCAGAGCATACATACACCTTTCTGTGACGATTTCGTCTGAACGGCTTGCCTGATTTCTTTGAAATTTTATTACAATGGTCTTGAAGGATAGTCAATGTGCTGAAACGGTTTTGGTGTAGCTGGCATAACTATAAAGGCAAGATTTTTGCGTCTCGAAAAAAAAGATTTTCGTGAAATGACAATTAAACCAATTCGCTTGGAGAAATATTTAAAAACTGTTCTATTCTAGGTTGCCAAGCATAAATATAGGATTGCTGACATGATAATTCCCTTTCGGTGCGAACCAAATTGCCGTTTAAATGAAAAATCTCAATTATCTGACTTAATGTCAAAACCTCCATAACCATTATCATGATTATAGTTTTTTCCATTGAACTGTTATGTGCCATCTCCCTAGGGCTTTAGATTTCACCTGCTTTTTTGGTGGCATTTGGTCTTTACTAGGTGGTGCAAAAGACATGAATGCAGGTAAACATGTGTAACATCATATCTTCTGAACAACGTGTTTGATTTCCATGAAATTTGGGTATAATGATCTTGCGAGATAGGCGAAGGACTGACAAGATTTTGGTGGTGTTGGCGAATCATGGAGACGCATGTTTGCATCTCAAAATAAGATTTTGTTTTCACAAAAATGGAAATTTGCTTCTTAATCAGGGAAAAGTAATTCTATTTTGCTGAACATGAATGTAACATTTTCAGTGTTATAATTCACATCCCTTGTAAGCCAAATGGCCATTTTTTTAAATATATGAAATTGTCATGACTTTCGTTTGAATAAAATCACAAATTATCGCTCAGTTAATGCTCAGTTTTTTTGTTTTATGTGGAGGTCCCCAGAATTTATTTGAAACTCGAGATGTGAAATTGCACATACCGCTGCATTTTGACAGCATAGTTACAACTATTGATAATTATTTTTTGAACTGAAAAAGTAGAAAGATTTTTGAAGTGGAACTTCTACAAACCTGCTATATGGCACATAATACATAAATTTTTACATGTATATCTAATTGAAGTAATCCATTGGAACCACTGATGATTTTTCAATAATAGAGAAGAAAAGCAACTCCGAGTAGGCATGACAATTTCATTCTGTATATTTTGCTATTAGTTATAGCATCTTCAGCAGTTAACAAAGTTACAAACAGCTCCATACGCACAGTATATATACAAGGCATAATGTGATCTTAGCCAATACACATTTATTCCTACGAAGTAGGCTACAGATCGCAAATTGTCCGGTAATGAGTCAGTGAGTCCATACGAATCCTTTCGTCGGCAAAATAAGGAGAACCATTAACATTAGAACCTTGATTTTTGGCATGAACGTGCATTAGGGCATTGTTACCAGCAAGTTCTGAGCTGATCGAATTCTGATGAAAATTTGATTTATAATTATTTTTTTCCATTATTTATTGTTAGCTCAGCGAGTGCACTGTCATGCCCATTGGGAACCCTTGGCTGTATTCTTCTCTGTGACTTTTAAGCGCCTGGGACTAACTTCGGCCGCCCAGCACTAAAGCAAAAAAAAAATGATGCGCCCAGCTCTCGAAAATATCAGTAACTTTAATGGTACTTGCCAAAATATGTCGGCATTACACGTTTCAAGGTAGCTCCGCCATGTTTTCCCTCATAGTCCACGCCATGCTTCCCGAACATCTGTCGTAAATTGTTGAAAATATTCGGGAACCCTCGTGATCATGCTGGTCGCTGTTAGCCGGTAGTATTGCGGAAGGCTACCGAAATACCAGAATCTCGCGTCAGGCGAGCTGTATATGCCACGACGCATGAAGGAAGCAAATCATTTGATCAGAGAATGGAGGTTGTTATTTTTAGCCTAACTTACAGTGTAATGTTGACACACATTCCGATACCACACACATTCCGATAGTAGGCCTATCCGTTTTCACTCATTTGCTGGTCTTGGAATTTCGTTGAGATTGAAGGCATGTTATACTGCACGTTTTATATATCCAGCCTATACAACATTGCACCATTTCTTCAGTTCAGTCATTAGTTAAAAAATGTTCTACCTCAAAAAGAAATAAAAAATGGCTGGATTTTATGAGAGAAATTACTAAATTTAAACACAACAATGACCCTATTATATGTTATTACTGAAGAAATCGATAATAAAATCATCGTTGTGTTTTAAATTCAGTAACCTATAACCACTTGTTTATTTTGTTCGTGTGTGCTTTATTGTTCATTGATTATTATTATGTACTCTCTTCAGATGAGGTACCTTGAAGTTGAATGCCAAATAAATATATCCATGGAGAATGGCTCTCTAGTGATGCCTGATTTGATTGCATTCTTGTATCTTGCATTCTAACAAATCTCTGATCTTGACCTTTCTCACTTCAAATTTGTGTTTCTTATCCAGTTTCCTGTCTTATTTAGGACTACAAACATTTACTTCTCAACTGCTCTGACAGAGCATCATTCCCTACGCTAATTTAAGAAAAATCGCATAATGCCGAGAAGGGGGTTCCCCGCTCTCTCGGACTCTCCCCCCAACACTTTGTGCTGTACTGCTGGGCTGATCATTCTCCAGGGTAATAGAAACTGAGGGCGATAATAGTTGCTACGCTAATAACTCACCAGCGGTGACATCTGAAAAAGTTAATAGTTCCCACTGTCAATTAGAGACGCTATATAAATTCTCTCATGGTAGCACACAGGGCCCCCTAGTCATCTCTCGAGTACACACTTAAATTATCTCAAACCCTATTTCGTAGGTCCAGTGACGTTAGTCACACTGCCATGTGAATAGGTAAGGCAGTAAATTATGTCAGTCAGGTTGGACAGATATTGAAATGCTGTCATTTTCAGAAATAGTTAAATGTTAAGTGATAACCTGACAGCAATCTACAAATGGTGTGATTCGGGTGATACAATACACACTCTAATTGGTGATCAAGAATGAATAAAGTATGGTGATATAGTGGGTATGTACCAACATTGAATATTTCAACATGTCATAAAGTTTGGATAAGGACTGTCATTTTAAGATAATATAGGTATAATTTTCTTGGCAATCCACGTCAGAATTGATAGAAACCTACAAATGTTGTAACTGGAATGTTTCATAATTGTATATTCCCATACGAGTTACAACATTTGTAGGTTTCTATCAATTCTGATGTGGATTGCCAAGAAAATTATACCTATATTATCTTAAAATGACAGCCCTTGTCCAAACTTCATGACATGTAGAAATATTCAATGTAGGTTCATATCCACTAGATCACCATACTTTATTCATTTGTGTACAGTTTACTTAGTTCTTGCCAAATAAGCAGATTATGTATTGTTTGCATCAATCACCTAGCTGAATCACACCATTTGTAGATCACTGTCAGGTTATCGCTTAACATTTAACAATTTCTGAAAATGACGGCATTTTAATATCTGTCCAACCTGGCTGACATAATTTACTGGCTTACCTATTCATAAATACGTATTGGCCAGGATCACATTATGCCTTATCACTTCCCTTATATGTGTTGTAATTGTATATATACTACGCGTATGGAGCTGTTTGTAACTTTGTTCACTGCTGAAGATGCTATAACTAATAGCAAAATATACAGAATGAACATTGTCATCCCTACTCGGAGTTGCTTTTCTTCTCTATAATTGAAGTAAAATGGTGTGTTCTGAACTGAATTTTTGCGTGTCATCTGTCTGTCTGTCTCTCTGTCTGCCCATCTTTCTTGTCATAGCTCTTGTCGCAGCTCTTATTTTACAGAGTACTACATGTAAGTCAGACGCCTATCGAAAGTGGCTCCCCTCGGCCCATAGTTTACAGAGTTATGCCTCTTTACAGAGGTCCCAGTGGGACCTGCATATGGCGTATACATATCTCGCTTAGTAGCATTTGGTAGATCCTGTGTTAAATGTGACGATTTTAATCAACGTCACAAAACATTGTTACAGAAACTTATAAAACAGGGCTATTCCACCAAACGCCTCCACTCAAAGTTTCTCAAATATGGCGATACATATCGCATGCTGATAAAAAAAAATACGAACGTAGCGTGCAAGATCTATGGCGCTACGTTTCGTAACTTGTGTCTAATTCCGCTTAACCCGGAGCTAGGGGCCGTATGAACCCATGTACTTCAAGATCCTCATGGTACTCATATGAACAGTCACAATCAAAGCGTGGCTGAGATACATCATTCTTTAGATGACGACTTTACAACGAATTATGGATTAAGAATACTGATCAGCGATACGGATTTGATATTTTTTTAACATCATGATGTCTTGTCGGCATCATTGAAAACTGTTGACCGCTTCTCTCTTGCAGGAAACAAGCCTATGTTTATGTATACTATGATTGTCTTTTTGAATTTGGTGCTAATACTGTTATATGGAATATGGAATAGGTCTTTGGATTATGGACGCGGATATTCTCTAATGGACGACGGCTGAATTATGGATGACGGACTAGACGCTTGTAACTATATATGCCTGAATGTAACCAACTACCGGTATATCTTGATCATTCCACATAGAACTATCTCTTCACCCAATTCACACTACACATGGGTCTCAATCACTTGGGGAAAGCAGAGGGGTTTTGATTAGATCAATCTCATGTTAAAGAAGTGAAGATAGGCTCTCCAAATTCATAATACTTGTGCAATTGGTGACTGACTAGAAGCCTATCCCAGTTGACCGAACCTATTTTCTCAAGGTTATATACTGTATATTATGATATAACATGAAATATAGCTAGGCATTCTACATTGATACCACATATGCAACTGACGATGGACCTGAAGTCTATGAATATGATTGACGTTGACCTATTTTCTCAAGATCAAAAACTGTATGTTAAGTCACATGTTAACTACCAACATACACTTCAAATCTAACATTGTCATCATTTTGTTGTGGCTGTGGTTGTCGTCCAGAATAATCTAGCAAAAATTTTGCATGTGTTCCAACAGCCTCATGCTTCAACAGTAACTTAAACCATGCTGTATCGGCTGAGCTGTTGAAACACCCTCCATTTCCTAGCTCTGACATACTGCATCACTGTCGAAATATGGGTACCATGACAGAGTGATAGATCACACAGTCCAGTGAAGGTTCCCGATTTTCATTGAATGTCGTTATTGCCGAAGTATTATTAGCAGCATTTTACAACAACAATTCGCTGACTTACAGTGAAAAATTATAGTGAAAGGTATTTATTTTTGGTTGTTTGGCATTTTTATTTGCTGGCATTGTTTCAGATAGAATATAACAGCCTATTTCATACAATCAGGAATAAAAAGGGGGTTAAAATCTTTATGTTCAAACTTTCGTAGGAAATATAAAAGTGGGAATTTGAAATTTTATTTTTATTTGATTTTTTAATGTCGGTGGGCCCATGAAATGCAAAATAAAGTTGCTGTTGCCTTACACTGGGTTTCGTCCATTCGTGAAAAAATCCCTTCTCAGAGGCACTTCTACCAGGGATGATTCCCGATTGCTCATCCTCCAGGGGTATGTGCCCCACCCTCTGTCCCATCCTAAAAAAATTGCCACCCTTAATAGGGGGTGTGCCCAGATTGGGGAGATCTAAAGCCCTTTGAGTACCAAATAATGTGTTACAAAATTATCTGGGCAAATGCTCTTCTCCCGTGTTTCACACGAGCTTTCAACAGTCGAGATGAAGATGTTTTTTGGGTGTAGGTGTCTGGAGGCATAGTATAGAGTTATGGCATTTGTATACGCTTATGTAGGAACCACTGATTAAAACAATGGGCTTAATAAAATTAATATCAGGCTTCACAGGGACTGTTTTGAAAAAAAAGATGCGGGAGGGACGCTCTTTGCCTTTTTTTCTTTTGTCCAGACCAAATATAGCCATCTTTTCTGGCAAACTGATGTAGTAGTAACACAATTTGCATAAAACAACTTTTTGACTCAATATGCAAGTACGTATTTTTGGCGAAACTTTGAGAAAGAAATGTGTAAATACAACCAAAACAAAACAACCTCTGGATATTCCTGGAAATAACTGATGCCACCTGTAAGCACAAGTGGGAGAAATGCAATCCCAAGCTCATGACATGGTATATACATGTCACATTTGAGAAGAATCCGATGAGTGGTTCTCAAGTTGTTGCCTGGAAATGAATTTTGCCACCACCAGGTGGCATCACCTGTTAGCGCAAGTGAGCGAAACGCAATCCCAAGCGATATCTCATGACATGTTATATGCATACCAAATTAGAGCATTTCCACAAAGTGGATGCTCTTATGTTTTCATGAGAAACGGCTCCGCCGGATCCGCCGCCGCCGCCGCGACTTTAAACGTGAACATTACATATTACATAACCGTTACATATTTTCGGGTCAGATTTTGTGCGCTATCTCCTTAGGCCTGGGAAATTTGTCTGGTTGTGTTTCGATACCCGATGCTCGCCATTAGGTGGCGTTGTAGTCAGAGCATACATACACCTTTCTGTGACGATTTCGTCTGAACGGCTTGCCTGATTTCTTTGAAATTTTATTACAATGGTCTTGAAGGATAGTCAATGTGCTGAAAAGGTTTTGGTGTAGCTGGCATAACTATAAAGGCAAGATTTTTGCGTCTCGAAAAAAAAGATTTTCGTGAAATGAAAATTAAACCAATTCGCTTGGAGAAATATTTAAAAACTGTTCTATTCTAGGTTGCCAAGCATAAATATAGGATTGCTGACATGATAATTCCCTTTCGGTGCGAACCAAATTGCCGTTTAAATGAAAAATCTCAATTATCTGACTTAATGTCAAAACCTCCATAACCATTATCATGGTTATAGGTTTTTCCATTGAACTGTTATGTGCCATCACCCTAGGGCTTTAGATTTCACCTGCTTTTTTTGGTGGCATTTGGTCTTTACTAGGTGGTGCAAAAGACATGAATGCAGGTAAACATGTGTAACATCATATCTTCTGAACAACGTGTTTGATTTCCATGAAATTTGGGTATAATGATCTGGCGAGATAGGCGAAGGACTGACAAGATTTTGGTGGTGTTGGCGAATCATGGAGACGCATGTTTGCATCTCAAAATAAGATTTTGTTTTCACAAAAATGGAAATTTGCTTCTTAATCAGGGAAAAGTAATTCTATTTTGCTGAACATGAATGTAACATTTTCAGTGTTATAATTCACATCCCTTGTAAGCCAAATGGCCATTTTTTTAAATATATGAAATTGTCATGACTTTAGTTTGAATAAAATAACAAATTATCGCTCAGTTAATGCTCAGTTTTTTTGTTTTATGTGGAGGTCCCCAGAATTTATTTGAAACTCGAGATGTGAAATTGCACATACCGCTGCATTTTGACAGCATAGTTACCACTATTGATAATTATTTTTTGAACTGAAAAAGTAGAAAGATTTTTGAAGTGGAACTTCTACAAACCTGCTATATGGCACATAATACATAAATTTTTACATGTATATCTAATTGAAGTAATCCATTGGAACCACTGATGATTTTTCAATAATAGAGAAGAAAAGCAACTCCGAGTAGGCATGACAATTTCATTCTGTATATTTTGCTATTAGTTATAGCATCTTCAGCAGTTAACAAAGTTACAAACAGCTCCATACGCACAGTATATATACAAGGCATAATGTGATCTTAGCCAATACACATTTATGAATAGGTAAGGCAGTAAATTATGTCAGTCAGGTTGGACAGATATTAAAATGCTGTCATTTTCAGAAATAGTTAAATGTTAAGTGATAACCTGACAGCAATCTACAAATGGTGTGATTCGGGTGAAAACAATACATAATCTGCTTATTTGGCAAGAACTAAGTAAACTGTACACAAATGAATAAAGTATGGTGATATAGTGGGTATGTACCAACATTGAATATTTCAACATGTCATAAAGTTTGGATAAGGACTGTCATTTTAAGATAATATAGGTATAATTTTCTTGGCAATCCACATCAGAATTGATAGAAACCTACAAATGTTGTAACTGGAATGTTTCATAATTGTATATTCCCATACGAGTTACAACATTTGTAGGTTTCTATCAATTCTGATGTGGATTGCCAAGAAAATTATACCTATATTATCTTAAAATGACAGCCCTTATCCAAACTTCATGACACGTAGAAATATTCAATGTAGGTTCATATCCACTATATCACCATACTTTATCCATTTGTGTACAGTTTACTTAGTTCTTGCCAAATAAGCAGATTATGTATTGTTTGCATCAATCACCTAGCTGAATCACACCATTTGTAGATCACTGTCAGGTTATCGCTTAACATTTAACAATTTCTGAAAATGACGGCATTTTAATATCTGTCCAACCTGGCTGACATAATTTACTGGCTTACCTATTCATAAATACGTATTGGCCAGGATCACATTATGCCTTATCACTTCCCTTATATGTGTTGTAATTGTATATATACTACGCGTATGGAGCTGTTTGTAACTTTGTTCACTGCTGAAGATGCTATAACTAATAGCAAAATATACAGAATGAACATTGTCATCCCTACTCGGAGTTGCTTTTCTTCTCTATAATTGAAGTAAATGGTGTGTTCTGAACTGAATTTTTGCGTGTCATCTGTCTGTCTGTCTCTCTGTCTGCCCATCTTTCTTGTCATAGCTCTTGTCGCAGCTCTTATTTTACAGAGTACTACATGTAAGTCAGACGCCTATCGAAAGTGGCTCCCCTCGGCCCATAGTTTACAGAGTTATGCCTCTTTACAGAGGCCCCAGTGGGACCTGCATATGGCGTATACATATCTCGCTTAGTAGCATTTGCTAGATCCTGTGTTAAATGTGACGATTTTAATCAACGTCACAAAACATTGTTACAGAAACTTATAAAACAGGGCTATTCCACCAAACGCCTCCACTCAAAGTTTCTCAAATTTGGCGATACATATCGCATGCTGATAAAAAAAAATACGAACGTAGCGTGCAAGATCTATGGCGCTACGTTTCGTAACTTGTGTTTAATTCCGCTTAACCCGGGGCTAGGGGCCGTATGGACCCATGTACTTCAAGATCATCATGGTACTCATATGAACAGTCACAATCAAAGCGTGGCTGAGATACATCATTCTTTAGATGACGACTTTACAACGAATTATAGATTAAGAATACTGATCAGCGATACGGATTTGATATTTTTGGAACATCATGATGTCTTGCCGGCATCATTGAAAACTGTTGACCGCTTCTCTTGCAGGAAACAAGCCTATGTTTATATATACTATGATTGTCTTTTTGAATTTGGTGCTAAAACTGTTATATGGAATATGGAATAGGTCTTTGGATTATGGACGCGGATATTCTCTAATGGACGACGGCTGAATTATGGATGACGGACTAGACGCTTGTAACTATATATGCCTGAATGTAACCAACTACCGGTATATCTTGATCATTCCACATAGAACTATCTCTTCACCCAATTCACACTACACATGGGTCTCAATCACTTGGGGTAAGCCGAGGGGTTTTGATTAGATCAATCTCATGTTAAAGAAGTGAAGATAGGCTCTCCAAATTCATAATACTTGTGCAATTGGTGACTGACTAGAAGCCTATCCCAGTTGACCGAACCTATTTTCTCAAGGTTATACACTGTATATTATGATATAACATGAAATACAGCTAGGCATACTACATTGATACCACATATGCAACTGACGATGGACCTGAAGTCTATGAATATGATTGACGTTGACCTATTTTCTCAAGATCAAAAACTGTATGTTAAGTCACATGTTAACTACCAACATACACTTCAAATCTAACATTGTCATCATTTTGTTGTGGCTGTGGTTGTCTTCCAGAACAATCTAGCAAAAAATTTTCATGTGTTCCAACAGCCTCATGCTTCAACAGTAACTTAAACCACGCTGTATCGGCTAAGCTGTTGAAACATCCTCCATTTCCTAGCTCTGACATACTGCATCACTGTCGAAATATGGGTACCATGACAGAGTGATAGATCACACAGCCAGTGAAGTTTCCCGATTTTCATTGAATGTCGTTATTGCCGAAGTATTATTAGCAGCATTTTACAACAACAATTCGCTGACTTACAGTGGAAAATTATAGTGAAAGGTATTTATTTTTGGTTGTTTGGCATTTTTATTTGCTGGCATTGTTTCAGATAGAATATAACAGCCTATTTCATACAATCAGGAATAAAAAGGGGGTTAAAATCTTTATGTTCAAACTTTCGTAGGAAATATAAAAGTGGGAATTTGAAATTTTATTTTTATTTGATTTTTTAATGTCGGTGGGCCCATGAAATGCAAAATAAAGTTGCTGTTGCCTTACACTGGGTTTCGTCCATTCGTGAAAAAACCCCTTCTCAGAGGCACTTCTACCAGGGATGTTTCCTAATTGCTCATCCTCCAGGGGTATGTGCCCCACCCTCTGTCCCATCCTAAAAAAATTGCCACCCTTAATAGGGGGTGTGCCCAGATTGGGGAGATCTAAAGCCCTTTGAGGACCAAATAATGTGTTACAAAATTATCTGGGGAAATGCTCTTCTCCCGTGTTTCACACGAGCTTTCATTTGAGAACAATCCGATATTTTTATTTTGATATTTCTCTCAAGTTATTGCCCGGAAACGAATAAAATCAGATTTTGCCACCAGGCGGCACTACCTGTAGTTGCAAGTGGTTACACACATACATAAACAATTTGAGAAGAAAACACTGAACGGTTCTCAAGTTAATGACCAGAAACAAATTTTGGATTTTGTCACTAGGGTGGCACCTCCTGTCAGCGCAAGTGGGTGAATCGCAATCCCAAGCGACAGCTCATAATATATACTTGTCAAATTTTAGAAGAATCTGATGAACGGTTCTCAGGTTATCGCCTGGAAATGAATTTTAGATTTTGTCACCAGGTGGCGCTACCTGTAGTCGCAAGTGGATTATACGCAATCCCAAGCGACACCTCATGAAGAAGAATCCGACGAGCAGTTCTCAAGTTATTGCCCGGAAACAAATTTCGGACGGACAGATGGACAGACACAAAGACAGCCGGATGGACAAGCGGAATCCACTCTACATGAAACAATGAGCCCTGACATGAAACAATCTTGACAGCTATAGTGAGATCTATATGCCGATATAAAATCAGGTAAATAGTTATTAATTTGAGCATTTATTTGACCTGCATGTACGCTTTCAAATATCTTGGAGAAGCTATTTAAAACACTTAACTGGGCGATAATTGGACATCATGCTGTTGCCCTTCTTATTTTTTGGTGACACATTAACATTATTTAGATTCGAGGGGGAAACCCCCTTCGTCAGACGTTTATTTATAAGATTACATAGTGTATGAATCACATCCTTGGCAGTCAATTTCAAAATTTTGGATGGTATTTCATCCGGGTCGGTTGCCTTTCTCGGATTCAATCTGGTGATCGTCGTTTCGACTTCCTATTACAACGCATATAAGGGAAGTGGGAAGAGGGCCGACATACTGACAGAGCCACATGACTTCACAGTATAGTCTTCTGGTTAACCTATTCTAAAGCACATACCAAGAATCTAACGATTAGTGATATGTGTTGTATCTCGGGTACGCTTTTATCGTACCTGTTCATGTGGCAACTTGGATGACATGACCACACGGCCCCTAGCACCGGCATAAGCGGTATTAGATACAAATCTAGAGAGCTATGATGGAAATCCTCTGACAACTCGTATATTGGTAATTGCTGAGCTGTGTCGCTGTGACAACTCGTACACTGGGGATTGGTGAGCTGTATCGTCGTCAGATAAAAATGACGGCATTTAACACAAAAGACTAGTCTGTAAGGCCCTATGTCGACCCAGCATCTACTTCCCACAATGCCAACATATAATATCAAAGACCAAAAGGTCTGTACAGGGGGCGGGCCTCGGGGACGAAACGTCCACCAGCAGAATCTCGCAATATACAGAATCGGTTTAAATTCAAATGAAACTCTTGTTTCGACCTCAGATTTAATGGCATGAATACTTGGATGGATTTAAACCAGTTGCAGGACCTATATTTGATGCTATATTAGTATAATATGTATTCATAATTTCTGGCACTTCTTGTTGATTGGTTATAATTTGATTTTCCTCAACAAGATTTATCTGTAGCTGACCATCCAGGTTCTTTCTACTTAGAATGGTTTAATGGTCTTCTAGAAATCCCTGGTGTTACACATTTTACCAGTACATCTCTCGTTGAAATAATTCCTTACTTATTGTTTTCTTCGTTTTACACATAAATTTCTTTGTCGACGATATAATTCTCAGTTTTTGGCATTCATTATTCGAAATTACTTATGATATAAACGCTCTTGCTTCATAATCGACTTCTTTAGATCAGAATTCATGAAAGGGGCTGGATTAGCCCTGACCTTTGACTTAACAGCAATGTGATCATTGATCACCCCAGTGTACATACATGTATCATGGAAAACAGACCAGGATTCCTCAGTATCAAAAATGAAGAGATTCAACATCTGATTGCAGTTTTTTTTCATCAATATGTTTATATGACTGATATGCGATCATTCTAGGTTTCTGCCTAAGGTTAGGGACATTTAACGTAGAGACTACTAGGTGATGACAGTCACTTAGACCATAAGGGATAACACTTGTATGTTAAAAGTCTTTTGGCTTGGTTGTGAGAATGACATCATCATCCCTGGCTTGAATACAAGTTTTGTGTTTCACGAGATATTCGTCAAACCATAGTCATCACAGATATCTATTTAAACCTGTGGGCATTTGCTCGTAGACCATGATAAGTCATAGTTTAAGTCACCCACCACTGCTACATTAGCAGAACTGTACTCCGCTTTCTAGAGAAACAGTCATTGCGTGTATCCGTTGGATTGTACATCACAATAAAACACCACTTTTTTGACAGTGTTAGTTCAATAGCCATAGAGTTTTTGTCCCCTATTTCAAAATCTTTCCTCCATCTAGAATGAATGTCAGAACATATATAAGCCATTACTCCACCACTGTTCATAGTATTACATGTATCCTGAAGGTAAAGACTAAAGTTCTCTTTGGAAACTTGAGCAGAGTTGAAAGATTCATCAATTTTCGATTCATTTATTAATAGAATGTCTGCTAAATTCCCTCTCAAAATTTCTTCAAGTTCACACAGCTTATTCCTTACACTATTTATGTTTATATGACAGACAGATATTGCGGATATTCGTCAGTTCCGTAAATACATCAGGAGGATATCTGTTGAACTATCTGCATCCTCTGTGTCATTTAAGGAGGAGTGGGATATGAGAGATTTTGACATTTTTTTGTCAGGTTGAAATTTTCAAAAAGGCGCTAAATTATGAAGCGTGCAATATTTCATCTCAGAAAGATAGTAAACACCATCAAACACAAGAAAATATGACTATTTCTTTTAACTAACTCGAAAAATGACTTTGTGGAGCAAAATTGACAAAAATTGTAGTACATTTCTTGAAATATAATTTGGAAATTGAAGAAATGACTGTTCAACTGAATACAGGCAAAGTGAAATATCCCACTGTTTTCTAAATTGAATTACACTTATACTGGTATTATTTAATAATAGATTACTGCCTGAACACGCTTTCTAATGAGAATGAGTTAGCTCCACAAAATCACTCAACATGTGCCTCTCAAAATCTGTGGTTTAGCAGACGACCATTTTTTGAAGATATTTCTTGTTATCCCAAAGCGTTGGGATCCACTGATTCACTTGACATGATACATGAGGAGGGTGACACCGAAAATATTAGTTCTGGCGAATCGGATTGATTCTTGAATATTTCTTCTGATGGTCGTTTTCAGAAACGTAGCTTCCAATCGCTTCAACTGCACACCTCTTGCCGCGAATACACGATCCAACGCCTCCCACAAGTGTTCCATGAACTTGCAATCTGAGGAGCTTGGATGATGGGCTATGGTTTTTACATAATAGAATAAAGGAAATTCCCCAACATGCGACTCTAACGTACAGTTGCAGTCATTATCTATCTTTTAAAAAAATTATCTTTTTCCTTAACACAAAAAAAATGTTTTCCTCCTGAATACATTCCTGAAACGCGCCATAATGGAATGTTGTTGACAGGTAAGATTAGGTTATCAGAAGAACTGTATTGCGATCCACTTGTTTTTTAATCAACCAATTCTCATGGCAATTGACTTCCGTGTTTACCGTTAGCTTTACACCTTCATTGCACAATACGTCGAGCTAAACCGTATTTAAGAACAAAATCTGATCTCGACAACAACAACATGTTGAAATCAACGACCAGCTGCAATACGGGGCCGACACAAGACGCCGACGGCGACGATATTGGGTTAAATTGGACTCAGATACAAGTCGCCTGCGCTAGCATCCTCTTTTCATCAGGATCTGTGGCGTTGTTAAGCTGTCCGGGAAACATATTGGTGAAAACCCAAGTTTTGAGGTCTCACCTCCTAAGTCCCCTGATTCAGCCACCAGAGAACACATATCCGAGCAGCCTGACCGTATATTTACGAGGTGTGTTTTGCGACAAAATGAGACAATTTCTTCATTTATGGGTTACAGAATCTTGCGAGAAGCATACCGTGGCGTTTTATGCCAACAAGCGACAACCGAGACAGAAAGCCAGCATATCAAGGAACATCAAATGACTACGATGAGGTCGCAAACAATTTTTAATTCCAAATGGACACCAGGGTAACTTTCTCAGGCAAAAAAAAAAGAAGCTTTTCATTCATTGCCGTTCCCAGGAATTTGCATCACTCTGCATGATGAGTGCGGCCAAGGACAATTCGAAAATCGTCGACCTATTCACCAAAGGGTCCCATCATCGCAATCTGTCCGTCATATATTTGACTCAGAATCTCTTTCCTCAAGGGAAGGCGTCCAGAGATATTGCCTTGAACTGCCAATACTTTGTGTGTTGTTCTCCAACCCCATCGACAGAGCACAAATCCGTGTGTTTGGTAGTCGAAGTTATCCTCAGAACATCGACCATTTCATGCAGGCCTTTCAAGGAGCGACAAATCTTCCGTACGGCTACCTGTTCGTAGATTTAAAAGCCCATACCCCCGAAGATCGGCGGCTGACGACCCACCTGTTACCCGGTGAGGCATCACCACAACGTCATATAGGCCTACCCCTACACCATACACCGAGTCCACATCTGGCAGAGCAGCAGCAGCAACCCGCCTTCATACCATCAGTGCCCGAATATCACCCAACCGTAAAGAACCAATCCACACCCGTACAAGGGAATGAACATAATGTGAACTCGAGGCTATGGAAGGATTTGTTCAAAGAAAGTATGGACGCCGAGCTGGGCGAGATGTTGGAGGGCACAGGAAACAAGTTTCACCACAAAGGGTATTCGAAAGAGGAAACCGCAATGTTAGCCCATAATACATTGGCACCCAGACTACGACGGGCTTTACGTCAGCAGTATGTCCACCTCCTGACCCATATAAAATTGCTGGACAAGGACCCGGTCTATATGGAAATCGAAAGAACAGCGTCGATGTTGAAAACCTCAAGCATGAACTGGAAAGCGGCGTATGTCAGAGCAATAGCACAAAAGAAACATTTGTTCGAACGCATCATTAAAATCAAAAGCGTCTCACTATGAATAGACCACACGGCACCAGTCCCCCTCATTTCACCATGAGCACTGCAGAGTCCAACTTGTTTGAACCCGACAACGAGGATATTCTAGCCGAAGCTTTACGTCAAGCCAATGTCGATACTATTATTGATACAGAGCAAGATGAATCAACGCATGCCTTAATTCTCATCTTACCACGCTCATAGATGACATCCAATGGATGACTCGGGTATGTCTTCTGCTGCATAAGAAACAGATATACCCAATGAGAATACCAAAACAACTACCCGTGCCCAGAATCTGCTGACCCTGCATGAGGCATTTCAAACCTTTATGGAGACCCAGCTGGAGACGGGAAATTATCTTCTTCAGCCTCCAACATAATGATATCCGTCCAGTGATGATAGTAGTATAGTAAGTGGATTTAAACGCAGGTTGACCTCATTAATTGTTCCCCCGGGTAAAATTTGAGGCGGAACTTGATCACGTGGCGGTCATGTGATTGTTGGAGAGGAAAACTACCTTCAACACAGAAGAGTTCCAATCTAGGGGGGAGGTAACTCCGGGTCACTATAGTTCCGGCAAAGGGCCCCTGGGCATGTATTCTTCCGCGGTGATGCGGTCTGGTGGTGATGCGGTCGCGGGAAAAAGCTTCCGCGGAGAAAAAGTAGTCCCCAGACTTCAAATACGCTGCATGGTCCGATTGGGTCGAGTGAGGTATCAAAGTGAAGCATTCGTGAAGGGGCATGCAGTCATGGGTGGGTGCATGTAAAATTAGGATTTTTTCCCGAAACTATAAAAAGCGGAACACGGACTTTACCCCTAAAATAGGGGAAAACACCTATCAACCCTAGCCAAAAGGGCTAATATCGGTCCCTGGGCGTATTGGGACCTGCCTATCAAGTCAATGGGCTGGGTGCATGTAAAATTATGATTTTTTCCCGAAAATATAGAAAGCGGAATACGGACTTTACCCCTAAAATAGGGGAAAACCCCTATCAACCCTAGCCAAAATGGCTAATATCGGTCCCCGGGCTTATCGGGGCCTGTCTATCAAGTCAATAGGGTGGGTGCATGTAAAATTAGGATTGTTTTCCGAAAATATAAAAAGCGGAACTCGGACTTTACCCCTACAATACGGATCTGTATTATACAATATAAGAGAAAATGGCTGTATGGGGTATGGGGATGATCAATTTTTTTTCGTGGGCTTTGCTATGGGTTGTGGGGTCTCGTTTTTCTCGTCTCGCCAAGAAAAACACGATGGGAGGGGTCCCGGAGCGAAGCGGTGAAATTTTGGAAAAAGTCACCGAGGTCTGTATATAGGCCTATAGGCTGGCTATATGGGGGTATAGGTTCAACCTGGGAAATTCACACACGTTCATTGTGATATGGGTTGTTTGGTCTTGTTTTTCACGTCTTGTCATTTAGAACACGATGGGAAGGGTCCTGGAGCGAATCGGTGAAATTTTTGGAAAAGTACCATATAGCCCCATATAAGCTCCATACTGGATATATGGGGGTATAGGTTCAGCCTGAGAAATTCACACACGTTCATTGTGATATGGCTTGTTTGGTTTTGTTTTTCACGTCTCGTCATTTAGAACACGATGGGAAGGGTCCCGGAGCGAAACGGTGAAATTTTTGGAAAAGTACCGGGTAGGGCTGTATATAGGCCCATAGGCTGGCTATATGGGAGGATAGGTTCAGCCTGGGAAATTCACACACGTTCATTGTGATATGGCTTGTTTGGTTTTGTTTTTCACGTCTCGTCATTTAGAACACGATGGGAAGGGTCCTGGAGCGAATCGGTGAAATTTTTGGAAAAGTACCATATAGCCCCATATAAGCTCCATACTGGATATATGGGGGTATAGGTTCAGCCTGGGAAATTCACACACGTTCATTGTGATATGGGTTGTTTGGTCTTGTTTTTCACGTCTCGTCATTTAGAACACGATGGGAAGGGTCCCGGAGCGAAACGGTGAAATTTTTTGAAAAGTACCGGGTAGGGCTGTATATAGGCCCATAGGCTGGCTATATGGGAGGATAGGTTCAGCCTGCGAAATTCACACACGTTCATTGTGATATGGCTTGTTTGGTTTTGTTTTACACGTCTCGTCATTTAGAACACGATTTGTGGAGCAGTCACTTCCGGTTGGGTGGAGTACTGCCCTCAGCCAATCAGAAGCGAGTATTTTGACCGGGTGCATTATGGGACATATCCAAGATGGCGGAGTCTGCCTTCTGGTTCAAGATGGCGGCACGTCCGGTGTCGAAAACTGGCCATTTTGTCGGGATGTGGTCATCTAGTGTCGAAAACTGGACCCGGTATGGGTCCCGCTAGACGTTTTGGGGTCTAGGTGGGCCACTAGTGGTCCGATGGAGTCGTATGAAGTATCAATGTGAAGCATTCGTGAAGGAGCATCCGAGGGGATGGGTGTCATTCTGCGCATGTGCAGTAGACAAAGCGTATGGAAATAGACGTTTTGGGATCTAGGGGAGCCCCTAATGGACCGATGGAGTTGTATGAGGTATCAATGTGAAGCCTATGTGAGGGGGCATCCGCTTGGACTAGTGTCTCGGTCGTGGTCAACATTCTGCGCATGCGCAGACAGGGAATTGTGGGAAAAGGGTATGGAAATAGACGTTTTGGGATCTAGGGGAGCCCCTAATGGGCCGATGGAGTTGTATGAGGTATCCATGTGAAGCCTATGTGAGGGGGCATCCGCCTGGACTAGTGTCTCGGTCGTGTTCAACATTCTGCGCATGCGCAGACAGGGAATTGTGGGAAAAGGGTATGGAAATAGACGTTTTGTGGTCTGGATGGGCCACTAGTGGGCCGATGTGGTCAAGCGAGGTATCGTTGTGAAGGATACGTGAGGGGGCATCCGCCTGGACTAGTGTGTCGTTCGTGTTCAACATTCTGCGCATGCGCAGACAGGGAAGTGTGGGAAAAGGGTATGGAAATAGACGTTTTGGGGTCTAGGTGAGTCCCTAGTGGGCCGATGGGGTCGAGTGAGGTATCGTTGCGAAGGATACGTGAGGGGGCATCCGCCTGGACTAGTGTGTCGATCGTTTTCGACATTCTGCGCATGCGCAGACAGGGAATTGTGGGAAAAGTGCATTGGAAGGAACGTTTTGGGGTCTAGGTGGGCCACTAATGGTCTGATTGAGTCGAGTGAGGTATCAATGTGATGCATACGTGAGGGCGCATCCGCCTTGGTGGATGGGTGTTAGGAATATCGTCATTCTGCCCATGCGCAGGCAGGCGGTAGTATGGAAATAGACATTTTGAGGCCGATATGGACCACTATGGGTCCTCGGGGTGTAGACCACGACTTAAAGGGATGTCCACGTCACCTGTGACGTCACTGGTGACGTCATCAGTGAGAGTAGTAGCGAAAGCGGGAGTAGGGCTTTACTATGGGCTGTGGGGACTCGTTTTTCTCGTCTCGCAGAGAAAAACACGATGGGAGGGGTCCCGGAGCGAAGCGGTGAAATTTTGGGGAAAAGTCACCGAGGTCTGTATATAGGCCCATAGGCTGGCCATGGGGGGTATAGGTCCAACCTGGGAAATTCACACACGTTCATTGTGATATGGGTTGCTTGGATTTGTTTTCACGTCTCGTCATTTAGAACACGATGGGAAGGGTCCCGGAGCGAAACGGTGAACTTTTTGGAAAAGTACCATATAGCCCATATAGTCCTATACTGGCTATATGGGGGTATAGGTTCAACCTGGGAAATTCACACACGTTCATTGTGATATGGGTTGTTTGGTCTTGTTTTTCACGTCTCGTCATTTAGAATACGATGGGAAGGGTCCTGGAGCGAATCGGTGAAATTTTGAGAAAAGTACCATATAGCCCCATATAAGCTCCATACTGGATATATGGGGGTATAGGTTCAGCCTGGGAAATTCACACACGTTCATTGTGATATGGGCTGTTTGGATTTGTTTTTCACGTCTCGTCATTTAGAACACGATGGGAAGGATCCCGGAGCGCAACGGTGAAATTTTTGGAAAAAGTTCACCGAGGCCTGGGTAGGAAAACGATGGGAGTGGAAGTATACTGCATGGCTATGGAAGTATAGGTCCATACGGGATGAACGTTTTGGGGTCTAGGTGAGCCCCTAATGGTCCTATGGTGTCGTATGAGGTCTTATTTTGAAGCTCTCGTGGGGTTTGTAATGTATCGACTGATGGTTCGTCCGTTTTCAATAGTCTGCGCATGCGCAGTCTGGCCGTAGTATAGAAAGCAGGCATTTTGGGGGGTATGTGGGTGTGTGTTTGGGGTAGAGATGGACGTTCCGGGTACATCCGAGTATACACGGGAACAGTCGGGTAGTTACGGAGGAAGACACGGAGGTGGCCGAAGATGTCACGGAGGTGCCCGAAGAGACACGGAGGTTACCGAAGATGTTACGGAAGTCACCGAAGAGACCCGGAGGTGGGCGAAGATGTCAATTTGTATTTGGGGAATCACGGGGAGATCAGGTGATAGTTCAAGGTCATATTGAATGATAGGAATGCGTGTACTGACCTGTTCATCTGTGGTTTACATCCGGATATAGACCGGAGAGAGAACAACAACAACAACAAGGATGACACTTGAGAGAACAACAACAACAAGAAGTTATTTTCATACAGTTTATTTTCCCCAATGTTACATCATACCAACGCTGGGGGAGCCGCACCGGTCAAAGGATGGATACAGACTGAGGCTAATGGTGTACAAACGACCTTATATGACCACTCACTCACTCACTCACTCACCGTCGTCAGTGCGTCTATGCGTTAAGATGGGCGTTGGGGACGCCTCACGGGCGTTTTGCACGCCTCACTCACTCACTCACTCACTCACTCACTCACACGCGCGAGGGCGTCAACGCCCGGTGGTGGTGGTGGGAGCTCCCGTGTGGCAGAGCTCTTGGATCGGAGCTCTTGGAGCTCAAAGCGTGTGGAGCTCAGAGCTCGGAAGTGACATTTGCATATGATCTCTGTGAGGTCACTTCCGCTTCCGTTCACGTGACCGGAACTGACCTTTGACCCCTGCGCGCAATTTGCGTTGAAACTTGTTTTCTGTTATCCTTCCATAGCCTCGAGTTCACATTATGTTCTTCAACCTCGGGTTGGTCCTTCACGGTTGGGTGATATTCCGGGACTGGTGGTATGAAGAAGGCCCGCTGTACGGGGGTGGGTTGCTGCTTCACCAAATGTGGACTCGGTGGATGGTGTAGGGGCTGTGGTGATCCCTCGCCGGGTAGCAGGTCGGTCGTCAGCCGGCGATCTTTGGGGGTATGGGCTTTTAAATCTACGAACAGGTAGCCGTACGGACGACTTGTCGCTTCTTGAAACGCCTGCATGAAATGGTCGATGTTCTGAGGATAAATTGGACTACCAAACACACGAATTTGTGCTCTGTCGATGGGGTTGGAGAACAACACAAAGTATTGGCAGTTCAAGGCAATATCTCTGGACGCCTTCCCTTGAGGAAAGAGATTCTGGGTCAAATAGATGACGAACAGATTGCGATGATTGGAGCCTTTGGTGAATAGGTCGGCGATTTTCGAATTGTGCTTGGCCGCACTCATCAGATCATCGAGCACTACCACGTTGGTCTGCTCGGAATCGAAGTAATACGGTTCGTCTATGTCGTGAGGAATCCCTGGGACGAAACTCACATTCTGTAATCGCGTAGTTTCGTAGGCGGGCTGCCATTGGCTATAACACCAAACAACACGTGTCGGAGCTGGGGTTGCCACACCTTCCTCTAAGAACTTCATTACCCAGGACGTCTTTCCACATGCCGTAGGGCCGCTCACCGTCATCGTATAGGGATGCTCTACTGCACTTGTTGGACCTATAGCGGGACTCGGCGGTGTCTCTTGGTTGTGTTTGCCTTGAACGTGCCTGAGCATACTATCGCGGCGAGAGAAGGTTCTCTGACAGAACGTACACGTACACGACATGTTGATCTGTCGACCAATACATAAGGACTGATGAGGGACACATGTTGATTCTTATATGTACAGACACCACCACCAACATCACCACCACACATTACCACACACACACACACACACACACCACCACCACCACCACCACCACCACCACCACCGCCACCACGGGCGTTGACGGCCGTCAACGCCCGGTGGTGGTGGTGGGAACTCCCGTGTGGCAGAGCTCTTGGATCGGAGCTCTTGGAGCTCAAAGCCTGTGGAGCTCAGATCTCGGAAGTGACATTTGCATACGACCTCTGTGATGTCACTTCCGCTTCCGTTCACCTGACCGGAACTGACCTTTGACCTCGGCGTGCAATTTTATCCGGTATTGTTAGCACGCGCCGGGGTCAAAGGTCAGTTCCAGTCACGTGAACGGAAGCGGAAGTGACATCACAGAGGTCGCATGCAAATGTCACTTCCGAGATCTGAGCTCCACAGGTTTAGAGCTCCAAGAGCTCCGATCCAAGAGCTCTGCCACACGGGAGTTCCCACCACCACCACCGGGCGTTGAAGCCCGTCAACGCCCGGTGGTGGCGGTGGTGGTGGTGGTGGTGATGGTGGTGTGTGTGTGTGTGGTAGTGTGTGGTGGTGGTGTTGGTGGTGGTGTCTGTACATATAACAATCAACATGTGTCCCTCATCAGTCCTTATGTATTGGTCGACAGATCAACATGTCGTGTACGTGTACGTTCTGTCAGAGAACCTTCTCTCGCCGCGATAGTATGCTCAGGCACATTCAAGGCAAACACAACCAAGAGACACCGCCGAGTCCCGCTATTGGTCCAACAAGTGCAGTAGAGCATCCCTATACGATGACGGTGAGCGGCCCTACGGCATGTGGAAAGACGTCCTGGGTAATGAAGTTCTTAGAGGAAGGTGTGGCAACCCCAGCTCCGACACGTGTTGTTTGGTGTTATAGCCAATGGCAGCCCGCCTACGAAACTACGCGATTACAGAATGTGAGTTTCGCCCCAGGGATTCCTCACGACATAGACGAACCGTATTACTTCGATTCCGAGCAGACCAACGTGGTAATGCTCGATGATCTGATGAGTGCGGCCAAGGACAATTCGAAAATCGCCGACCGATTCACCAAAGGGTCCCATCATCGCAATCTGTCCGTCATCTATTTGACCCAGAATCTCTTTCCTCAAGGGAAGGCGTCCAGAGATATTGCCTTGAACTGCCAATACTTTGTGTTGTTCTCCAACCCCATCGACAGAGCACAAATTCGTGTGTTTGGTAGTCGAATTAATCCTCAGAACATCGACCATTTCATGCAGGCGTTTCAAGAAGCGACAAGTCGTCCGCACGGCTACCTGTTCGTAGATTTAAAAGCACATACACCCGAAGATCGCCGGCTGACGACCCACCTGCTACCCGGCGAGGGATCACCACAGCCCCTACACCATCCACCGAGTCCACATTTGGTGAAGCAGCAACCCACCCCTGTACAGCGGGCCTTCTTCATATCACCAGTCCCGGAATATCACCCAACCGTGAAGGCCCAACCCGAGGTTGAAGAACATAATGTGAACTCGAGGCTATGGAAGGATTTGTTCAAAGAAAGTATGGACGCCGAGATGGGCGAGATGTTGGAGGTCACAGAAAACAAGTTTCAACGCAAATTGCGCGCAGGGGTCAAAGGTGAACGGAAGCGGAAGTGACCTCACAGAGGTCATATGCAAATATCACTTCCGAGCTCTGAGCTCCACACGGTTTGAGCTCCAAGAGCTCCGATCCAAGAGCTCTGCCACACGGGAGCTCCCACCACCACCACCGGGCGTTGACGCCCTCGCGCGTGTGAGTGAGTGAGTGAGTGAGTGAGTGAGTGAGTGATTGAGGGGTGCAAAACGCCCGTGAGGCGTCCCCAACGCCCATCTTAACGCATAGACGCACTGACGACGGTGAGTGAGTGAGTGAGTGAGTGGTCATATAAGGTCGTTTGTACACCATTAGCCTCAGTCTGTATCCATCCTTTGACCGGCGCGGCTCCCACAGCGTTGGTATGATGTAACATTGGGGAAAATAAACCATATGAAAATAACTTCTTGTTGTTGTTGTTCTCTCAAGTGTCATCCTTGTTGTTGTTGTTATTCTCTCTCCGGTCTATATCCGGATGTAAACCACAGATGAACAGGTCAGTACACGCATTCCTATCATTCAATATGACCTTGAACTATCACCTGATCTCCCCGTGATTCCCCAAATACAAATTGACATCTTCGCCCACCTCCGGGTCTCTTCGGTGACTTCCGTAACATCTTCGGTAACCTCCGTGTCTCTTCGGGCACCTCCGTGACATCTTCGGCCACCTCCGTGTCTTCCTCCGTCACTACCCGACTGTTCCCGTGTATACTCGGATGTACCCGGAACGTCCATCTCTACCCCAAACACACACCCACATACCCCCCAAAATGCCTGCTTTCTATACTACGGCCAGACTGCGCATGCGCAGACTATTGAAAACGGACGAACCATGAGTCGATACATTACAAACTCCACGAGAGCTTCAAAATAAGACCTCATACGACACCATAGGACCATTAGGGGCTCACCTAGACCCCAAAACGTTCACCCCGTATGGACCTATACTTCCATAGCCATGCAGTATAGGCCTATGGGCCTACCCAGGCCTCGGTGAACTTTTCCAAAAAAATTCACCGTTGCGCTCCGGGACCCTTCCCATCGTGTTCTAAATGACGAGACGTGAAAAACAAATCCAAACAGCCCATATCACAATGAACGTGTGTGAATTTCCCAGGCTGAACCTATACCCCCATATATCCAGTATGGAGCTTATATGGGGCTATATGGTACTTTTCCCAAAATTTCACCGTTGCGCTCCAGGACCCTTCCCATCGTGTTCTAAATGACGAGACGTGAAAAACAAGACCAAACAACCCATATCACAATGAACGTGTGTGACTTTCCCAGGTTGAACCTATACCCCCATATAGCCAGTATAGGACTATATGGGCTATATGGTACTTTTCCAAAAATTTCACCGTTTCGCTCCGGGACCCTTCCCATCGTGTTCTAAATGACGAGACGTGAAAAACAAATCCAAGCAGCCCATATCACAATGAACGTGTGTGAATTTCCCAGGTTGGACCTATACCCCCCATGGCCAGCCTATGGGCCTATATACAGACCTCGGTGACTTTTCCCCAAAATTTCACCGCTTCGCTCCGGGACCCCTCCCATCGTGTTTTTCTCGGCGAGACGAGAAAAACGAGACCCCACAACCCATAGTAAAGCCCTACTCCCGCTTTCGCTACTACTCTCACTGATGACGTCACCAGTGACGTCACAGGTGACGTGGACATCCCTTTAAGTCGTGGCCTACACCCCGAGGACCCATAGTGGTCCATATCGGCCTCAAAATGTCTATTTTCATACTACCTCCTGCCTGCGCATGCGCAGAATGACGATATTCCTAACACCCATCCACCCAGGCGGATGCGCCATCACGTATGCATCACAATGATACCTCACTCGACTCAGACCATTAGTGGCCCACCTAGACCCCAAAACGTTCCTTCCAATGCACTTTTCCCACAATTCCCTGTCTGCGCATGCGCAGAATGTCGAAAACGATCGACACACTAGTCCAGGCGGATGCCCCCTCACGTATCCTTCGCAACGATACCTCACTCGACCCCATCGGCCCACTAGGGACTCACCTAGACCCCAAAACGTCTATTTCCATACCCTTTTCCCACAATTCCCTGTCTGCGCATGCGCAGAATGTTGAACACGAACGACACACTAGTCCAGGCGGATGCCTCCTCACGTATCCTTCACAACGATACCTCGCTTGACCCCATCGGCCCACTAGTGGCCCATCCAGACCACAAAACGTCTATTTCCATACCCTTTTCCCACAATTCCCTGTCTGCGCATGCGCAGAATGTTGAACACGACCGAGACACTAGTCCAGGCGGATGCCCCCCTCACATAGGCTTCACATGGATACCTCATACAACTCCATCGGCCCATTAGGGGCTCCCCTAGATGCCAAAACGTCTATTTCCATACCCTTTTCCCACAATTCCCTGTCTGCGCATGCGCAGAATGTTGACCACGACCGAGACACTAGTTCCCCTAGATCCCAAAACGTCTATTTCCATACGCTTTGTCTACTGCGCATGCGCAGAATGACGTCAGGTCCACGTCACACCCATCCCCTCGGATGCTCCTTCACGAATGCTTCACATTGATACCTCATACGACTCCATCGGACCACTAGTGGCCCACCTAGACCCCAAAACGTCTAGCGGGACCCATACCGGGTCCAGTTTTCGACACTAGATGACCACATCCCGACAAAATGACCAGTTTTCGACACCGGACGTGCCGCCATCTTGAACCAGATGGCAGACGCCGCCATCTTGGATATGTCCCATAATGCACCCGGTCAAAATACTCGCTTCTGATTGGCTGAGGGCAGTACTCCACCCAACCGGAAGGGACTGCTCCACAAATAGGAGGCAATTTAGCCTTTTCCTACTACTCACTGGTTATACAGAGCATGCCGCGCAACCCTTACCTCAGACAAACAGTCGGATTGGAACTCCTGCCCTAGAGCCACACAATACCTTTATTATTCTGTCGATCAGGCGAAATTTGCTGATCAGCTGATCTTATAAGTTCGTTAAAAACCTGTCATGTCTCGATATGACAAAAATGCAAAATTTCGTATACATTTAAATTTCAAAGCTATCACATTTCAAATAGGTGTGCATGCATGGCGCAAGTTGTGGTGTCTTGATTATGTCAAGTGCATCCGTTGCCAAGCTGTGCACGCGCATACTATATCCGTGTATAATTTCAACGAATAGAACTTCACTAACAGCCCATACAGTTCCGATAAGCTGGTACACCAGGATATATTTTTTTACCCCTCATACTGTTTACCCGATTGACTGTGATTCATGCCGACATCAGGAAAATCATTTGCTGGATGGAAGTGATGATTGTCTAGATTATATCATATTCAAGCTAACAAGGAATTAGTCTCTCTCCAAGTATTATTTTACCCTTCCGAGACCACTGCTCATATCATAACCCCAGTGTGTGATATGATGCCAGTCAGCATGGCTTTTTGATTCAGTATATTAATTTCTAGTTAATTTCTAATTTAACTAGTTCAGCAAAACTCCTGTTTGATCAGATTACATTATCACAATTTCCACTTAGTATAGATATACAGATAAATAATATATTTTCTCTATAATTTCTATTTTCTTGATATGTATATTTCTTATGATTGATTCATATACATAATTAACCTTGCTATATATAGTTTTCGATCGCATGGAGAAGAAACCTGAAAAAATGAATCTTGTTAATCCCCATTAGAGCGGATATTCTGCGGGCCTGCATCACGTTGGCCTTGTAAGCTTGTCAATCTGAATTTTGTGAATTGGGATCGTTTTCAGTCGTTTCAACTATAAAAGAGATTAGAAATTATCAAGTGACATGTAATGTGATAAAGGTACTTGTATTCTATTTGACCAAAACTGCTGTGAAAAAAAAAAAAAAAAAAAATGGTGTACGCACAAGAATAGGTTGTTATATCTTGGCAGAAATCTTTGACTATAGTTCCAATTTTCTCTAATATAATACATTCTCATGGTAATTACGTTCTTAGGTTAAACGGAAGACATAATGGGATGATTACATGAACTAAAATTATCCAGGATTTCATTATTTTATACAATGCTCCTCAAAATTAATTTGATAGACAATAATAAATATGAGTTTGGAGGAAAACTGGGGGTTAATTTTTATTCTGTTCACTGCATATCGGACGGATTAACAACTAAAAATGTAGAGTGATTGAAAGTAAATGATGAACCCCCTCCACAGAATGAATCGACACAAACTATTTGATGCCTTTAATCTTTGAGGAAGTCTCATCGGAGCAATCTGATAATGACGTGAAAGGGTTAATTGAAGGTCAGTAACAGACTATAGTCCGTTTTACTCAATCCAATTAGTAAAGTTATTTCTGTAACCGGTTAACCTGGGACAAATGAGCCATTCCAATCCCCTATAGATGATTTTGCTACGATACTCCCCCATGTAAATAAATGTTTTGCTAGAATTCTTAGCCCCTTTTCCGCTTTCTGAATTTCTTTAGGCGATTCTTTTCAACTGGAATGGCCGAATGGCCACACCAACAAACGGCAAACTGATTCAATTGTTTCACGGTTCGCGACGGATATTCCACCTTGTATCAATTCATTTCATTTTGTATTAAAATATGAGAACTGTCTGTTCAATATGGAAATTATAGCAATAGCACAACTCAATAGTTGACCAAAGCAGAGATATAGTATTCCGTCAAAGAGCCAAGGTCACTTTGCCCAGGTGGTGGCCCATAAATACTGCGCACTACCACGCATCCAACCTGCCGAATGGACGGTAAACAAAGGTGGCATACTACGCACTGCACTCAGACAAGGAATGTTTAATGCCAATCAAAGAAAATTATTTATTGAATGGAGTTTATTGACAAATAGTTGCTATTAACACAAAATATTCTTGTAGTACCGGTATATAACCCATTTGCGTACACTTCACCATCCATAAGTAGCTAAATAATATATAGCCCTGTATATGTATGAGGGCTATAGGTCGGCCCCAGTCACCTCCAGCGAGGGTTTTAGATAATTTTATTACGAATCACCCACCTCTGAGTCTCTATCCCCTCTTGCGCACTATTTTAAAATCTTGCGCACTATTGTGAAATAGTAACGCATATATTGCCGTCTGAATTTTTCAGTCGACAACTTCCACTTTATACGCGCCATGTTCAATTGCAAACGGCCTAGCACACATATACCGTGACGTCACCAACATGGCGCGTAGAGAGTTGAAGTTTTCGACTGGAAAATTCAGACGGCGATATATGCGTCACTATTTCACAATAGTGCTAAAGATTTTAAAATAGTGGGCAGGAGGGGATAGAGATTAGATGTACGGCAGTTTCAGAGGTGGGTGATTCGTAATAAAATTATCTAAAACCCTCGCTGGAGGTGACTGGGGCCGACCTATATCCCTCATACTCGTGAGGGCTATATATTATTTAGCTATCCATAAGATGGCTTGCGAATCGTGTGTCGCCATTATCGCGGAGCGATATTACATACTTTACCGTCTACTGTTCGGTCTTCATCCGGCAGAGAACAAACTGGAGAAATCTGACAAATTACATGTTTTTCATACCACTTCTAAAACATATATTGCCGGGCTTACACGGGATACAGATATGAATAACTTCTGTGTCATCCAAGAGGTGTTGTAGGTCTGTAGTTTTGAAAAACAGAACAGCACATGACTTGAAAATGGCGGGTAACGTTGGGGTTACCAAGCTCTACCAGGCATTCATTACGTTCTGCTTCGTGCCTCTCCATTTAGCCTGTAAGGGTCTCACGGACTTTGCCGGAGTTGACCCAAGGTCATCTGTGGCCACAGTAAACGAACATGACGATCGTCTAACTGGGCGAATTAATATAAGCCGCGATTCACCGATATATATTTCCGCAACATATAGTTCTGAGGTAATTTGTCAAAAAGCTGCCTTCAAACTGTGTGACGCTGCCATTATGTAACACACTGAATATCCGTTAGGTATATTTCAAGATAAATATACGTTTTGCGATAAGTAAAACAGTTAGACAGAACAGTTCTTGGTTTCTGCAGGAATCGTGCAAAAGATGGCGAGACCCCTACAGGGGTAAATGCAGCGTAGCGCAAAGCACCCTGGGAGAGGATGTGGGGGTTACGTCGGTAGAGTTCACCTGATTGGCTGACGACATCACGTGGGGTTGTTTTTGGAGGAATCCCCGCAATCTAGCCCCAGAACTCACTTTAGCTGCGAAAACTGACCTCTGGCCTAGTGGATTTCTGGGAGCAGAAACGGAAACGTCGCACTTGTTTGTTTACTTTCTTATTTATTCTACTTTTTATATGTTTTGTACTCTGTCCCAAATGGGATGCTCAGTACAATAAAGAATCTTATCTTATCATGCACACAATTAATTTTCGGCGGAACCAATCTCGCATTCGTCTATTTCCGTATTGGCGGAAATTAGCCCAGTTGCTGAGTTCTGGTGATAGATTGCTATTATTCAACTAAACATAGAAATAGTTTTGTATAATTTGAATGAGTTATGTTCGTTTGCTTAAAATTAACTGAATTTCACAATAAAATGCACCCGGATCTCTCGATTATCAAAGGCACTATTTCTTAGCCGGCTCACTGCGTGATCGTCATACGCTCCCCACCAGTGGGGATTTGTGCGTTCTATGTGAGAGGCTTGTTCCGCCAATACGGAAATAGCCGAACGTGAGATTGGAATCCCCGTTATATTTGCCGAAAGTAGGCTGAAAATGGATACACACGATCCCAGGGTCACTCTTACCGCGTATAGATGACCCAGATGATCACAGGTTGGTAAACAACCGTGACTGAAAATAAGCAGATCAAATATGCAGGTGTTACGAATTCGTATTGCAGAGATTATATCTACAGCAGTTTATACTCATTGGTGTCCATGATCTGAATAAACTGAAACAAAAATGTGCGGAAACTTTTTCTGGCAACAGTAGGCCTAACAGACATCACCAGTAGTCACTTGTGGACAGCCCAATGCTAAACAAGTCTGTATCTGTTGCCACATCATTGCAGAGGGCGAAGCATTTGTCTCTCTTTGTTCTCGTGTTTTTGTGGTATATATGTGAGTAGTATACAGCGAGGATAAGTCCTCCCATTGACCTGGCGTAAGAATCTGGCGTCGAGGTCAAGTGCATTATAGTACCGGCAAAAACCGGCAAAAGAGTGCGCCGTCTCAAAAAGGACGCCGTCTCATATGGAGGTCATGTGATGGTCAATTGCATGGGGCATGTATTCCTCCGCACTGATGTGGTCTGGCGGTGATGCGGTCTGTCTCCGCGGACAGAAATTAGTCCCCAGACTTCAAATACGCTGCATGGACCGATTGGGTCGAGTGAGGTGTCAAAGTGAAGCGCTCCTCCAGGACCATATGGAATGCATGTACAGACTTGTATCTGGGGTTTTTTCCATCATGCGGCGGTCACGTGATTAGGAGTGCATGTGCGGACTTGTATGCCGTTGGGGACTTGGGGTCCCTACGGAAGGATTTTGCAAGTCATGGGTGGGTGTATGTAAAATGAGGATTTGTCTCGAAAATATAAAAAGCGGAACACGGACTTACCCCTACAATAGAGGAAAACCCCTATCAATCCTATCCCAAAGGGCTAATATCGGTCCCCGGACATATCGGGTTCTGCCTGGAGTGGGTGTATGTAAATTTAGAATTTGTCCCGAAAATATAAAAAGCGGAACACGGACTTTACCGCTACAATAGAGGAAAACCCCTATCAACCCTATCCCAAAGGGCGAATATTGGTCACTGGCTTATCGGGGCCTGCTGAGAGAGGTAGGGTGGGGGAGTGGGTGCATGTAAATTGAGGATTTGTCCCCGAAAATATAAAAAGCGGAACACGGACTTTACCCCTACAATAGAGGAAAACCCGTATCAACCCTATCCCAAAGGGCTAATATCGGTTCCCGGGCTTATCGGGTTCTGCCTAGAGTGGGTGTATGTAAATTTAGGATTTGTCCCGAAAATATAAAAAGCGGAGCACGGACTTTACCGCTACAATAGAGGAAAACCCCTATCAACCCTATCCCAAAGGGCGAATATCGGTCCCTGGCTTATCGGGACCTGCTGAGAGAGGTCGGGTGGGGGAGTGGGTGCATGTAAATTGAGGATTTGTCCCGTAAATATCAAAAGCGGAACACGGACTTTACCCCTAAAATAGGGGAAAACTCCTATCAACCACGTCTAGTGGGGCTTATCGGAGCCTGCCTATCAAGTCAATGGGATGGGTGCATGTAAAATTAGGATTTGTCCCGAAAATATAAAAAAGTGGAACACGGACTTTACCCCTAAAATAGGGGAAACCCCCTATCAACTCTAGCCGAAAGGGCTAATATCGGTCCCCGGGCTTATCGTGGCCTGCCTATCAAGACAATGGGGTGGGTGCATGTAAAATTAGGATTTTTTTCCCGAAAATATAAAAAGCGGACCACGGACTTTACCCCTACAATAGGGGTCTGTATTACACAATATACAGGCCTGTGTGGGGTATGGGCATGGTAATTTTTTTTTGCATTTTACTATGGGTTGTGGGGTCTCGTTTTTCTCGTCTCGCCACGAAAAACAGGATGGGCGGGGTTCTGGAGCGAATCGGTGAAATTTTTCGAAAAGTCACGGAGGTCTGTATATAGGCCCATATAGCTTGATACTGGCTATGGAAGGGATAGGTCCAGCCTGGGAAATTCACACACGTTCATTGTGATATGGGTTGTTTGGATTTGTTTCTCACGTCTCGTCATTTAGAACACGATGGGCAAAGTGTTGGAGCGAAACGGTGAAATTTTTGAAAAAAGTCACGGAGGTCTGTATATAGCCCCATAGGCTGGCTATGGGAGGGATAGGTCCAGCCTGGGAAATTCACACACGTTCATTGTGATATGGGTTGTTTGGATTTGCTTTTCACGTCTCGTCATTTAGAACATGATGGGAAGGTTCCCGGAGCGAAACGGTGAAATTTTTGGAAAAAGTCGCCGATGTCTGGGAAGGTCCATATGGCTCCATACGGGCTATGGAGGTATAGGTCCATACTGGGTGAACGTTTTGGGTCTAGGTGAGCCCCTAATGATCCTATGGTGTCGTATGAGGTCTTATTTTGAAGCTCTCGTGGAGGAGCATCCGACTGGACTAATGGTTTGTCCGTGTTCAATAGTCTACGCATGCGCAGTCTGGCCGTAGTATAGAAAGCAGGCATTTTGGGGGTATGTGGGGGGGGGGGGGGTTGGGGGAGAGATGGACCGCTATGGGTC
>JAVTVY010020159.1:0-83423 GCA_036873755.1 Hanleya hanleyi
CCTTGACGGGAGATGTTGAAAATTGAACTTTTAGATAACGATATATAAAAATATGCCAAAAATAGTATCAAGGAATACAAGCACTTTCAGCAAAAAAATTCTTGGAAATTCTTGAGAGTTTTTTTTATATGATTTTTTTAAATTTAAAACTTGACCAAAAATAGATTTTTCAACGGTCATAATTCCGAAACTAATTCGAATTTTGCAAAACTGATTTCAGATTTGTTATCAGCATCGTCCATCGTCAAATCCAAGATTGGTGAAATTCCTACAAAAACTGCGAAATTTAACATTTGGACATATGTGAATGCAATTCCATCATAGATAAAAAATTAATTCGGCAAAACCTTTAAATCTGAATGATGTACACCCAAATTTAGAACTAGTTTGCCAAATTTTTGGAAGATTGAAGCAAAATTGTTTTTTCTACAGGTAAATATAATGCATATTTTGTCATTTTTACATGTATTTTGGGCAGATAGCTTATCAGAAACTGTGAATATAAATGTTTCAAGGAGGCTAACCATTTTCCTACACCTGATTCTACCCTAATAGAATGATTATATTCTGGAATTTGGGGAAAATTGGTTGGATATTAACACCAGCAGAGGAAAAAGAAACGGCCAAATTGTAGCAGTAAAAATAAGCCATTTCTGTTAAGTTGACATAGATAAATGAAACTCGGTCAGAGAAATAACATGATATTCAGCAGAATATTTGATTGTTAATGATGTACAGTGAATTTAAAACTAGACTGTGAAATTTGTGACAGATTGAAGGAAAATTGGCTCCTCTACAGACAAATCTAGAGCTGATTTTGCCTTCCATACATGTATATTCAAGGGGAAAAGGGCAGATAGATGACCAAGAACTTTGAATGGAAAGATTCCCAGAAGGCTAACCATTTTTGTTCACCTGATTTTATCCTAACATAATTATTATTTTCTGAAATTTGGGGAAAATTGGTTGGATATTAACACCAGCAGAGGAAAAAATGAAAGATCAAATTGTAGGAGCAAAAATATGCCATTTCTGTTAAGTTGACATAGATAAATGAAATTCGGCTGGACAAATAACATTGAAATCAGCAGAATCTTTTCTTGTGAATATTGTAAAATGAATTTAACACTAGACTGTGAAATTTGGGACAGTTTGAAGCAAACTTGGATTCTCTACAGGAAAATCTAAAGTTTATTTTGCCTCCTATACATGTATTTTGAAGGGAAAATGGTAGATAGATAAGCAAATACTTTGAAGGGAAATATTCCAAGAAAGCTAACCGTTTTTGTACACGTGATTCTACTCTAATAGGATGATTATATTCTGAAAGTTGGGGAAAATTGGTTGGATATTTACTCCAGCAGAGCAAAAAAGCAAAGATCAAATTGTAGGAGCAATAATATGCCTTTTCTGGTAAGTTGACATAGATAAATGAAACTCGATCAGAGAAATAACATGAAATTCAGCAGAATATTTAATTGTTATAATGTACAATGAATTTAAAACTAGACTGTGAAATTTGTGACAGATTGAAGGGAAATTGACTCCTCTACAGACAAATCTAAAGCTGATTTCGCCTTTCACACATGTATATTCAAGGGGAAAAAGGCAGATATATGACCAAGAACTTAGAATAGAAATATTCCCAGAATGCTAACCAAATTTTTTCACCTGATTTTACCCTAATAGAATGATTATATTATGAAATTTTGGGAAAATTGGTTGGATATGAACACCAGCAGAGGAAAAAATGAAAGGTCAAATTGTAGGAGCAAAAATATGCCATTTCTGTTAAGTTGACATAGATAAATGAAATTCGGCCGGAGAAATAACATAGAATTCAGCAGAATCTTTTCCTGTGAATATTGTACAATGAATTTAAAACTAGACTGTGAAATTTGGGACAGTTTGAAGTAAAATTGGCTTCTCGACAGGCAAATCTAAAGCTTATTTTGCCTCATATACATGTATTTTGAAGGGGAAAATGGTAGATAGATAAGCAAATACTTTGAACAGAAATATTCCAAGAAAGTTAACCGTTTTTGTACACGTGATTCTACCCTAATAGAATGATTATATTCTGAAATTTGGGGAAAATTGGTTGGATATTTACTGCAGCAGAGCAAAAAAGGAAAGACGAAATTGTAGGAGCGAAAATATGCCATTTCTGTTAAGGTTGACATAGATAAATGAAATTCAGTCAGAGAAATAACATTAAATTCTGCAGGATCTTCTACTCTGAATGTGGTACAATGAATTTAAAACTAGACTGTGAAATGTGAGACAGATTAAAGCAAAACTGGCTTCTCTACAGGCAAATCTAAAGCTCATTTTGCCTTCTATACATGTATATTCAATGGGAAAAGGGCAGATAGATGACCAAGGAGTTTAAACAGAAGTATTCCAAGAAGGCTACCCATTTTTATACACCTGATTCTACCCTAATAGAATGATTATATTCTGGAATTTGGGGAAAATTGGTTGGATATTAACACCAGCAGAGGAAAAAGAAACGGCCAAATTGTAGCAGTAAAAATAAGCCATTTCTGTTAAGTTGACATAGATAAATGAAACTTGGTCAGAGAAATAACATTTGATTGTTAATGATGTACAGTGAATTTAAAACTAGACTGTGAAATTTGTGACAGATTGAAGGAAAATTGGCTCCTCTACAGACAAATCTAGAGCTGATTTTGCCTTCCATACATGTATATTCAAGGGAAAAAGGGCAGATAGATGACCAAGGAGTTTAAACAGAAGTATTCCAAGAAGGCTACCCATTTTTATACACCTGATTCTACCCTAATAGAATTATTATATTCTGACATTTGGGGAAAATTGGTTGAATATTAACAACAACAGAGCAAAAATGGAACAGTCAAATTGTAGGAGTAAAAATATGCCATTTCTGTTAAGTTAATCATAGATAAATGAAATTCGGTCAGAGAAATAACATTAAATTCAGCAGAATATTTGATTGTTAATGATGTACAATGAATTTAAAACTAGACTGTGAAATTTGTGACAGATGGAAGGAAAATTGACTCCTCTACAGGCAAATCTAAAGCTTATTTTGCCTTCCATACATGTATATTGATGGGAAAGGGGGCAGATAGATGACCAAGGACTTTGAATAGAAATATTCCTAGGAGGCTAACCATTTTTGTACACCTGATTTTGCCCTAACACAATGATTATATTCTGAAATTTGTGGAAAATTCGTTGGATATTAACACCAGCAGAGCAAAAAAGGAAAGATCAAATTGCAGGAGCAAAAATATGCCATTTCTGTTGACATAGATAAATGAAAGTTGGTCAGAGAAATAACATTAAATTCGCCCATGTTGGATTTCCCCTTGAAACATTGTTATCGTGAATTCTCAGGAAATATTTCATTGATCTTCCTGAAATTTTGGACACGGGTCCCACATGGGGCCTAGTTGTGCAAGATACCTTTTTTACTCCTATTCGAAAAATGCAAGTTACGTTCAAGTTAATACGATATTCCCGAGTTGTGACGTTGCATCACAAGAGTCGGCGGATCAAACGGTAGGGCATATTCTATATATTGACTATAGAGAATATCCATACCTTCACCTTCCATATCAAGGAGTTCAAATGATTTGGAATTAAAATGTATTTCTTCAAATTTTAAATCAGTTTTCTTTAGTCTGTGCAGTTGCAAATCAACTTCCCCACCCTTTCGTCTGCCGGCGGGTCAGCTACATGAAGGGACGTCACTCTTGTGACACAATGTCACAACTCGACAACTGTAGACTACTGCATGTCACGATACAAGGGAGATAATCAGGATTCGACACTTTTGATGTTTCAGCATTACTGCGTGGACCGGATCCCTTCAGTATTGTTGTACCATCTTAGTATTTTCGAGAATGGTATCTTAAAAGAGATATCTCAAACTATCCCAGTAAGCAGAACAGAATTAGCATTCGTTCTTAATTATAAAACCTTAAGTATGCCAAATTGTCAAAGAGATTTGCCTTCGCTTCCAGGACCCAATGATGACACGTGCAAAAAATAAAATAAATAAATATACTACAAAACGAAGTCGAAGGATCCTCCGTACAGGTACATTGACTTTCAGACTAACTTTGCTCATTTCTCTTGTACTATAACAACCGACATAAGTACAGTTTCTAGAAATCTTGAAACTTAGAAATATTATATATTGGTGTTTTCAAGTGTTCCTTTTTCGATCTTTTTTTGCGCAGATTCGAAATTCTGTAAACAAAGTTACAAATCAATCGTTTGTTCTAGTAAAAATGGACAAAAAGATCGTCTTGTCATTAGCTTACAATTATCGGACAATGGTGGGCGCCAAGATCCTTCAGAATCTCTCATTTATAATGTTACGTCTAAACGATAACAGAAAAAGGCAACAGAAAGCTTTTGTGAAATCAAGGATTAACAATCAAATATGTATTTACAATACTAAAATCATATACAAATGAAGCTAGGACAATACAGCAAATAAATGAGAAATATAATCTCAGTGTTCAATGCTATACCGGTTTATCTCTCACAGTCCGTACTGACGTGCAAATCTTTATACAGTCCGTGCCGATGCGCAGATATCGCGTTCCTGTATTTTATAGTCCAACACTACTCAGTTGTTTACAAGCCCAGCAAAGGGTCCAATCTCCGACAGTTCAATCACGTAGATAACACAGAGGTCAAAGCACAGGAATATACAATCCAGCAGTCAGTAATCTCATGCTAAGGTAATATCCAGTAGCACAATCTAATGCACCCACATAGCAGCCGTTTGAATCTCTCCTCGCTCTCTGAACGTCCGGCTATTTATACTCTATCGGGCATTCGAAATTATTCTATCAAATCAAGAAACTTCCACCGGTACAGCACTGACGCATGATCTAACCCAGATACCACCACAACAGCTTCTAGAAAGCTCGAAATAATTAACCCACAATACAGTATGTATACAACCGTAGGCCTGGGCAGATGGCACTGCGACCCAATTACCCTCGTTATACGGGTCTCTTCGTGCGTCGGCCATTTGCAATTATGATAAATCGATCATGACAGCTTTGAGAAAACTCCAAATGGATGACCCACATAATACGTAGCTCTATAGTATTCTAGAAATGTCCACAGTGTCTACAATACCATGACAATAAAAAAATGACATAAATATCTCGACGAAATACAGGTCCACAAGTTGACTTTCATACAAGCTCCATCCACTACAGAGCCCTCGATAGTCGAGTGGTCTAAGGCGCATCGCTGGTGACCGCTAGCCTCACACCGCTGAACCGGCACGGGTTCGAACCCAGCTGGTCCATGTGTGAAAGTTCGTCAGTTACTTGCCGATGGGCGGTGGTTCTACCTTTCTCCACCAACCGAACTGACTGTCACCATATGAGTGAAACAAACGTAAGTGTGACATTAGGCCATATCCCTCCCCCACCTATCCACTGCAGAAGCCTAATTAAAATGGGCAGACTTTATAATTGACCAGAAAAAAATAACTTTGGAAACTGGCTCGACTAAGTAAAGCGCCCTTGATCAAAGATTCTCAAGCCAGAAGTAGAGCTTACATTGCAAAAATCCCGGACGTTTGAAATGGGAGTTTTGTCTGATTTGACTTTTCATATACATTGTATCATGTATGTGGCAGACATGGTGACTTTGAAAACAGTGGATTCGTTTTCGTTCAAGGTACCATAAATAGATATATTAAAATATGTATTTGAAAAAAGCGAAAAAACAGACAAAACAAAACATTTTCAAACGTCACAGAAATTTATCGATAATTTATATGACTCAGAATCTCTTTCCACAAGGCAAGGCATCTCGAGATATCACACTAAAGTGGAAGTACATGTTTCTATTCAATAACCGTATTGCTAGACAGCAAATTAAAACATTCGGCAGACGAATCTTTCCTTGGAATATGTCTTGGTTCATGGTGAAATTTCACGAATTTACATCTCGTCCGTATGGAAAGCTATTCTACGATTTGAAACCACATACGGAGGGGAACGACAGACTTATTACAACATTAGTACCAGGAGACGACGAAATCACTCATGTGCATTTCCAACAACCCTATCCAGCGCCAGTGTATAATCCATAATTTAGCCGGCACAAGGCCAAAACTTACCAGTTCCGGTGTCACACATAATATCCAATCAAACTCCAAGATGTGATTTCTCTTCAAGTCGAGAACAGATTGTTGAAGATCTTGCAGTACATATGGGAAACGGGTTATGTACGGACAGAATACGGAAATGATTGATGAGAGGAATCCACGTAAAAGGAAATTACTATACAGATGATGACAGTGTCCAACCTACTGATATGCGGAAACGTATTAAAGGTAAACAGTGGTTCCACGTTTTACATTTAATACGTGTCCGCATATCAGTAGGTTGGACCTACTCCTCCTTGGGATGTATACTTTCTTCCTTTTACGATGATTCATCTATAATTCATTTGTGTGTTCCGAACGTGACACCTGAATGGGTAGCATGACTCTCTTGTGTATGTACTATACGAACGTCTTTCAGCATATTATCATGGCGTGTAAACATTTTCTGAAATTCTACCCCACTGCTAAAGTACAGACTGATTCCAAGAGCAATTGACAATTTTTATGCTATTCCCGCTCAATCATTCATTCAACTCCCCCTTCATCCAATCATTCCTTCCTCCCTCCGACCGGTAGTTCCTCTTCCCATTCTTCTCTACAATGATTCCTCCCTTCCCCCTCCCCTTCAATCATTCATGCCTCCCACCCTCCCTCCAATCATTCCTCCATCTTTCCCTCCCTCCATATGCGACTCTGATGTTTTGCAATGGTGAATAACGCAACATATAATCACTTGATATATTAAAATATGTCCAATCGTGACCCCTTCACGCGTTGCTTAGGCTCTATCGCGCAAGCATAGGAGAGAGAGCATTTCCGCTTTCTTTTAACGCTTGGTTGCGATACTTAAATGCTGGCTTTCTAGCGTTGTCTTTCGAGTTCTGCCTTTGCCCGTTCTACAACATTTTGAGTTGGACTAGTCTCCTTCTCGCACGAGCTTCTTGTCTTAAAAAAGGTCTAGCCTGCGTATAATTTTATCCAGTTATGAGCGTTGCCAATGTATTCGTCTGCTGACATGATACTGCTATTGTAGTGATGATCTGTTGCGTTCGACGTTTTCTACTAGAATGCGCTTAGTCTACTCGATACAGTCGTGCTATACGTTCAGAAGATACATATATCTACTTTCGGTATATGACGCCATTATTGCGTTACTAATATGTTTATTTGTCTCGAGATACTCGAATTAGTGAGCATTAATATGATATAATTTGCACATGCGCGTTTTCTTCCAAATTTAGTTACATCACCTATATACCCGTACTTGCATGTGAACACATGGTGATATAGTGTACGACTGCACTGGTACGACGATTTAAGGGCCGTCACCATTCGCCTCCGCAGAGTTAACAAATTACATTTAACCGCGAAGGGATTCACGGACATACATGAATATGTATCAGTCACTCAGTCATACGGACTTACCCTCGGCGGACAAGGCCACTATTTGTTACTCTTTCCACTGAGGCAAACCGACTAACAATGGATATGCATCGATCGGCCGATGTGCGTTCATCCAACGCTAGGATAAATCATGTACTATGCTTGCCTGGAATGATATGTACACGGGTTAAAATGAGTGCAACGAAATTCACGCCTGTTCAATTTAATTAGCGTAGATAAGAATATCATCAACCGCGTAGGATACGTCGCGGTCTTCCTCACGCAATATCCATACCAATACATGACAATGTCGCATACCATCCAGGAATCTACCTACTTTTCCGACAGTAACAATAGACAATTCATCCACCTCATGCAATAGAGGGGATAACAGGTCACGAGAATAAAGGATCAAAGGGGGGCAAAAGTTCACGAGACTAAAAGTTTAAGAGGTTGAATGACGTGGCCTATACCTTATATATACCCTCTTCTCATTTAGCATGTGATGCCTAACCGGCGTTTTTACACTACTCACACTTCTATAAAATTTTGGTATTTTGTCTGTACGAAACAGATATTTCTTTTCAGAATAAAATAAATCGATGTTCGGCGTTTTTGACGTCATTAAGAGAGTTTTTCGTGTGTGCACTAGAAATGTTGCATACTGATAGCAAAATAATATCGTAGTATGCAAGATATTTAGCGCTAAAAGTCGTAAATTTATTTGATCCTGACCAGCTACATGTATGGGTCCTGAGAACGCCGCGTGACAAATGATGTTAAAATGATCAGTCATAACAAAGCCTGACAGGAAAACTTCAGGCATATATCTTAGAAAAAGAATTTCAGTTAAAGAATATTGATCAGTGGTATGGATTTCAAGATAGAAATATATCGTTTAGCGCTAAAAGTCGTAACTTTGTTTGACCCTGACTCGCTACATGTAGGAGACCTGTGAACGCCGCTTAACACATGGTGTTAAAATTATCAGTCATAATCAAAACCTGACTGGAAAACTCTAGGCATATGTCTTAGAAAAAGAATTTCAGCTAAAGAATATTGATCAGTGGTATGGATTTCAAGATAGGAATATGACGGAATAATAACCGGTTCCTTTCTAATAATTCGCTGGAACATCTTTTTTCCTGATTTGCAAATTAGACATGTTTTCCTCAGAAAACAAAGAAGAGACATTTGTTTCCTTTTAGATGGGCAATAAGGAAAGCTGTTTACCTCCTCTATAGGTTGTTCTCACTTACTTTTATGTTTAAAAAAGCTGACGTGCTGTTCAAGAATACTGAAGACCATTTACAAGTGGAACTTCCAGCCTAGGCCTATAGGCTTTTATATGCATCTATGTCTAAGCATTCCTATTGTGACATTTCAGCAACTTTAAGTTATGACTCTGTTGCGAACTTCGTCATGATCAGATTTGGATAAAATCTAACCATTTTTGTTTATTTTTCACTGGGAAATTGTATTCTAGAGAAAGAATAACTTATCGACGGTGGGAACCGAACCTACAACCGGTCTAATCCACAGATAAGCTCCTACCATCTTAGCAATACCAGCTCATGCATTATACGCCCGTGAATCGTCCCAATGCTTCTTAATCTCAAAAGTATGGCTATATAATCTGGAATGACGTATCCTCACTATATTGTGTCAGTGTAGTAGCACCATGGTGATTAATGCCAAAAGTATAGCTATATAATCTGGAATCACATATCCTAGCTATATTGTGGCAGTGCACAAGCACCAGCGTGTTTAATGTCCAAAGCATAGTTATATAATTTGGAATGACAAATCCTCGCTATATTGTGGCAGCGTACTAGCACCAAGGGTCTTAATCTCATAAGTATGATTGTTGTGTATTGAATGACATATTCTCACAATACTGTGGCATTGTACTAGCACCATAGTGCTTAATCTCATAAATATGATTGTGAAGTTTTCAAAGACATATCCTCGCTATATTGTGGCAGTGTACTAGCACCATAGTGCTTAATCTCATAAATATGATTGTGAAGTTTTCAAAGACATATCCTCGCTATATTGTGGCAGTGTACTAGCACCATGGTGCTTAAGCTCATAAATATGATTGTGAAGTTTTCAATGACATATCCTCGCTATATTGTGGCAGTGTACTAGCACCATGGTGCTTAATCTCATAAATATGATTGTGAAGTTTTCAGTGACATATCCTCGCTATGTTGTGCCAGTGTACTAGCACCATGGTGCTTAACCTCATCAATATGATTGTGGAGTTTTCAATGACATATCCTCGCTATGTTGTGGCAGTGTACTAGCACCATGGTGCTTAATCTCATAAATATGACTGAAGTTTTCAATGACATATCCTCGCTATATTTTGGCAGTGTACAAGCACCATGGTGCTTAATCTCATAAATATGATTGTGGAGTTTTCAATGACATATCCTCGCTATATTGTGGCAGTGTACAAGCACCATGGTGCTTAATCTCATAAATATGATTGTGAAGTTTTCAACGACATATCTCAATTTTATAAGCACATATCCTCGCTATATTGTGGCAGTGTACTAGCACCATGGTGCTTAATCTCATAAATATGATTGTGAAGTTTTCAATGGCATATTCTCGCTATACTCTGGCATTGTACTGGCACCATGGTGCTTAATCTCATAAATACGATTGTGAAGTTTTCAATGACATATCCTCGCTATATTGTGGCAGTGTGCAAGCACCATGGTGCTTAATCTCATAAATATGATTGTGAAGTTTTCAACGACATATCTCAATTTTATAAGCACATATCCTCGCTATATTGTGGCAGTGTACTAGCACCATGGTGCTTAATCTCATAAATATGATCGTGAATTTTATAATGACATATCCTCGCTATATTGTGGCAGTATACTAGCACCATGGTGGTTAATCTTATAAATATGACTGTGAAGTTTTCAGTGACATATCCTCGCTATGTTGTGGCAGTGTACTAGCACCATGGTGCTTAATTTCAAAAATATGATTGTGAAGATTTCAATGACATATCCTCGCTATATTGTGGCAGTGTACTAGCACCATGGTGCTTAATCTTATAAATATGTTTGTAAAGTTTTCAATGACATATTCTCGCTATACTCTGGCATTGTACTGGCACCATGGTGCTTAATCTAATAAATATGTTTACAAAGTTTTCAATGATATATCCTCATAATACTCTGGCATTGTACTAGCACCATGGTGCTTAATCTCGAAAATATGATTGTGAAGATTTCAATGACATATCCTCGCTATTGTCTGGCAGTGTACTAGCACCATGGTGCTTAATCTCAAATATGATTGTGGAGTTTTCAATGACATATGCTCACTATATTGTGGCAGTGTACAAGTACCATGGTGCTTAATCTCATAAATATGATTGTGGAGTTTTCAATGACATATCCTCGCTATAGTCTGGCAGTGTACTAGCACCATGGTGCTTAATCTCATAAATATGATTGTGGAGTTTTCAATGACATATCCTGGCTATAGTCTGGCAGTGCACTAGCACCATGGTGCTTAATCTCATAAATATGATTGTGAAGTTTTCAATGACATATCTTCGCTATATTGTGTCAGTGTACTAGCACCATGGTGCTTAATCTCATAAATATGATTGTGGAGTTTTCAATGACATATCCTCGCTATAGTCTGGCAGTGTACTAGCACCATGGTGCTTAATCTCATAAATATGATCGTGAATTTTATGATGACATATCCTCGCTATATTGTGGCAGTATACTAGCACCATGGTGCTTAATCTTATAAATATGACTGTGAAGTTTTCAGTGACATATCCTCGCTATGTTGTGGCAGTGTACTAGCACCATGGTGCTTAATTTCAAAACTATTATTGTGAAGATTTCAATGACATATCCTCGCTATATTGTGGCAGTGTACTAGCACCATGGTGCTTAATCTTATAAATATGTTTGTAAAGTTTTCAATGACATATTCTCGCTATACTCTGGCATTGTACTGGCACCATGGTGCTTAATCTAATAAATATGTTTACAGAGTTTTCAATGATATATCCTCATAATACTCTGGCATTGTACTAGCACCATGGTGCTTAATCTCGAAAATATGATTGTGAAGATTTCAATGACATATCCTCGCTATAGTCTGGCAGTGTACTAGCACCATGGTGCTTAATCTTATAAATATAACTGTGAAGTTTTCAACGACATATCTCAATTTTATAAGCACATATCCTCGCTATATTGTGGCAGTGTACTAGCACCATGGTGCTTAATCTCATAAATATGATTGTGAAGTTTTCAATGACATATCCTGGCTATATTGTGGCAGTGTACTAGCACCATGGTGCTTAATCTCATAAATACGTTTACAAAGTTTTCAATGGTATATCCTCATAATACTCTGGCATTGTACTAGCACCATGGTGCTTAATCTCAAATATGATTTTGGAGTTTTCAATGACATATCCTCGCTATATTGTGGCAGTGTACAAGCACCATGGTGCTTAATCTCAAAAATATGATTGTGAAGATTTCATTGACATATCCTCGCTATATTGTGGCAGTGTACTAGCACCATGGTGCTTAATCTCAAAAGCATAGTTATATAATCTGGTATGACATATCCTCGCGCTCTATATTGTGGCAGTGTATCTCAAAACACTGTTTTTTAATCTGAAACGATAAATCCTCGCTAAAAGTGTACTGGCACCATATTGCTTATTTGGAAAGAGCTTCAAACATCTCGAGAGTCAAAGTAACGTCCGTCGAGCTCGCAGAACTGGAATTTATTATCCCAACTAACTGGGGTATAATGCTTGTGCGAACGGTTTGATTTTGCTGAATTAGACGGATAATGGCCAAAACTTGTCTAGATTTTCTGCGTCTCTCCACTCACCCTCCGCTCTTGGAGGCTCCGATCCTTTCTCAATGACCACACGTAATCCACCACCCGAACTATTTCTAAACCAATGAGTGCGTGGTTTCTATAGTGGTTTTAACCCATACGTCCGTACTTTATCATAGCTCAATATTCTAGCACTGATCAGTCACTCACATCCGCCTTGCCGCCATCTTTAATTTGTTGCATTTTGGTACGCAGGTCCAACATGGGGCTTAGTTGTGCAAGATGCCTTTTTTGGTCCGATTCGAAAATCCAAGTTACGCTTAATATTATTACGGTATTCTCGAGTTGTGACGTTGCATCACACGAGTCAGCGGATCATACGTTGGGACATATTCTATATAGTGACTATAGAGAATATCCATACCTTCACCTTCCATATCAAGGAGTTCAAATAATTCGGAATTAAAACGTATTTCTTCAAATTTTAATCAGTTTTCTTAGTCCAGTGAACTGTTTCGTCTGCCGAATTCAGTATTAAGTATTGTACCATGTTACTATTTTCGAGCATGATATCTTAAAAGAGATATCTCAAACTAGCCCAGTGAACAGAACAGAATTAGCATTCGTTCCTAATTATAAAATCTTGAGTATGTTTCATAGCTCATGCCAAAGGGTCAAAGACATTTGTCTTCGCTTCCAGTACCCAATGATGACACGTGCAAAAAAATACTACAAAACGAAGACGAATGATCCTCCGGACATTCAGTTTCAGACTAACTTTGCTCTTTTCTCTTGTACTATTACAACTGACATAAGCACAGTTTCTAGAAATCTTGAAACTCCTTAAACTTAGAAAGATGATATCTTGGTGTTTTCCAGTGTCCTTTTTTACCCCTCAGCCCATAGGGCTGTAGGGTCTTGTCGTTGGCATGTACGTCTGGTCGGCCGGCCGGACGGCCGGCCGTCTGTCAACAATTTTTTGTCCGGGCTAGATCTCAGTTACTATTTGACTGACAGTTCTGATACTCACAGTGAATATCCCTAGTATCCCAGAGATGTGCACTGTCATGTTTATTCCGTGTTACGTCATTTCTTTACAGAGTTATGGCCCTTTGAAATTTCGCGTCACTAACTTTTGTCCGGGCTAGATCTCAGTTACTATTTGACTGACAGCTCTGATACTCACAGTGAATATCCCTAGTATCCCAGAGATGTGCACTGTCATGTTTATTTCGCGTTACGTCATTTCTTTACAGAGTTATGGCCCTTTGAAATTTTGCGTCACTAACTTTTGTCCGGGCTAGATCTCAGTTACTATTTGACCGACAGCTCTGATACTCACAGTGAATATCCCTAGTATCCCAGACATGTGCACTGTCATGTTTATTTCGTGTTACGTCATTTCTGTACAGAGTTATGGCCCTTTGAAATTTTCCGTCACTAACTTTTGTCCGGGCTAGATCTCAGTTACAATTTGACTGACAGCTCTGATACTCACAGTGAATATCCCTAGTAACCCAGAGATGTTGAGTACTACACACACACACTCGACTCTTCCCTGGAATAGATCTTCATCTATGAAGAACTATTCACCAGATCTTTACTAACTTTTCTTGAGGTATCGATCCACACAGTCTTGGATCGATATCCCTTCACAGGATTGATGACTGAAGCCGGTACTAGCAAATACTAATCGTTGAGTATTCTCTTGAATCAACATTAATACATATGTGGGTAAATAAATTTGACAGAATTCAGCAGATTTTTATGTCAACCTGTTATTCGCTGGACATATTGTGCTGAGGGGTCAAAGCACCTTTTAGGTGCAGCCTCATGTTCGATCTGTTTCGCTCAGATTCGAAATTCTGTAAACAAAATTACAAATCAATCGTTTGTTCTTAGTAAGAATGGACAAAAAGATCCTCTTGTCATTAGCTTAAAATTATCGGACAATGGTGGGCGCCAATATCCTTCAGGATCTCTCGTTTTTTTTTCTAATCTCTGTTTCAGTTGTTTATTCCCCTAATTGACATTTCTGCTGCCACTATACACACTCACACACCTCAATAAATCACCACCCGTCACTATTAATCCTTATCTAACTATTGCCATTTCAATTGTGTATTGCCAGGCCTATGTGGTGTGTGTATTCCTTGTCATGCCTATGTGCCACTCATGTTTATCTTGTTATGTTCACATATTATCCGATTGGCTATTGCCCTCTAATTTTGTGTATCGAACCATTTCAGTCTTTGTTACATGTAGTTGTTTCTGTATATAAGAGCCTGTATCTGCTGTTATATCATATCCTGAAGATGACAAATCAAATTTTGTCGAAATATTGAGACTGTCACCATGTGTTTATTAAGTTTATTCGCAGTTACTTTGCTTCTGCATTATGCCAGGCTTATCAGTGGATAGACACGACTAAGGTCACATTATGCCTTGTATATATACTGTGCGTATGGAGCTGTTTGTAACTTTGTTCACTGCTGGAGATGCTAGAACTAGTAGCGAAATATATGGAATGAAATTGTCATCCCTACCCAGAGTTGCTTTTCTTCTCTATTATTGGAAAATCATCAGTGGTTCCAATGGATTACTTCATTTAGATATACATGTAAAAATTTCTCAGGTGGGATGTGCCATATAGCAGGTATGTAGAAGTTCCACTTCAAAAATCTTTCTACTTATTCAGTTCAAAAAATTATTATCAACAGTTGTAACTATCCTGTCAAAATGCAATGGTATGTGCAATTTCAATCTCGAGTTTCAAATAAATTCTGGGGACCTCCACATAAAACAAAAAATTGAGCATTAACTGATTGATAATTTGTGATTTTATTCAAACTAAAATCATGAGAATTTCATATATTTAAAAAGATGGCCATTTGGCAAGTGAATTATAACAATGGGGATGTTACATTCATGTTCAGCAAAACAGAATTACTTTTCCCTGATTAAGAAGCAAATTTCCATTTTTGTGAAAACAAAATCTTATTTGGAGACGCATTTTTGCGTCTCCATGATTCGCCAACACCACCAAAATCTTGTCAGTCCTTTGCCTATCTTGCAAGATCATTATACCCAAATTTCATGGAAATCAAACACGTTGTTTAGAACGGAAGTTTTGACATTAAGTCAGATAATTGAGATTTTTCATTTAAATGGCAATTCGGTTCACACCGACGGGGAATTATCATGTCGGCAATCCTATATTTATGCTTAGCAACCTAGAATAGAACAGTTTTTAAATATTTCTCCAAGCGAATTGGTAAATTTTCATTTCACAAAAAGCTTTTTTTTTGAGACGCAAAAAACTTGCCTTTATAGTTATGCCAGCTACACCAAAACCTTTTCAGCACATTGCCTATCCTTCAAGACTATTGTAATAAAATTTCAAAGAAATCAGACAAGCCGTTCAGACGAAATCGTCAGAGAAAGGTTTATCTATGCACCTAGTGGTGAGCAGCAGGTATCGAAACACAACCAGACAAATTTCCCAGGCCTAAGGAGATAGCATACAAAGTCTGACCCGAAAATATTTAATGGTTTCAGAGATATTCACGTTTAAATTCGCGGCGGCGGCGGCGGATCCGGCGGAGCCGTTTCTCATGGAAACATAAGAGCATCCACTTTGTGGAAATGCTCTAAATATTGGATGATTGAAGTTATTAAAATTCGAGGTGAAAATAATGAGGTGATTGAAAACAAACATTTATACACTTGGTTATAAGAAAAGAAAACACCCGAGAACCAATGTTCACATAAAATCTGGATAAATAACCGTGCAAATTATATATATGGAAATAATTAAATACTCAATGATAATTGTATCTCTCAGTCTGTAACACTAAATGTCAAGATGGGGCATCTGAGTGTTATGTAGGTATGGTTCAACATTTATACACTTCCAATTACGTGAATTTTATATATGTGTGTTCCAATACTACATGTAAAGGCTTGAAACCTGATGACATTTTATATAACTTCTATCCCATGATGCATTGCACATTCATGACAATTATATGGCATGTCGGGATCATCTGGCATCTCCTTCTAGCATCTCCTTCGAATGCAACACAACACTAATCTAATTGCCAAGCAATGGTACAGATGTCAAGAGCACCTTTCATTTGGTGTGTCTGGTTATATACAGGACATCACACCTTGCAGAACATACACCGTGCACTGACAATTAAATTAGTGTCACATTACATAATGATGATAGATTACTTAGGAGTTAATGACCTTCTTAGTGAATATTATGGTGTAATAATTTTTCGATGTTTACTTTTAGACCGTCAATCAAAAAACCGAGCGGCGAAGCCGCGAGGTTTATTGATGAGGTCTAAAACTAAACATCGAAAAATTATTACACCATAATATTCACTATGAAGGTCATTAACTCCATTCTAACATGCACAATGATAACTATTTCCTCATTTCATAAGCGGAATGGCAAATTTATCCCGTTTTGATGCAAGATTTTCGTGACTGGTTTGCAGGCCATGCTCGCGCGTGCTGTCTGTTCACGAGCTGCAGCTGTGTGAACTCCGTCCACTGCGCAGTGAATGAACCAATCGTTGCTTAGCTTTGTAGCACTGCGTCCCAGGAGTTTGAGGTATACCTTAAATATCATATCCATGGGCAAAACAATTTGAATAATTTCAAGTTTTTTGGGCACCGGTGACCTTGACGTACTGACATCAAAATTCCCCTTTAGGGGTACATTACCTATCCAAAAAACTGGACCTGTTTAGAGCCTTGTGATATCTCAGGGTACTGGTAAGTACATGTTGTCAGAGGCATCAACACATACAGGTTTGCAAATTACTTTGTAATAACTTTGTACACATTTGTGATGACAATAAATTCTCAGACTACAGTGTAACCTGTGTATACCGACCGTGCTTCGGACCACATCAAAGTGTTGGTCTTGACAGGGTTCTGGTTTACATGTATCAAGGTTCAAAGTGTTTGAAAATTAAGTAATGGATAATGTTGGTATTTAGAGGTTGGTCGGTTTACCCAGGTGTCGGTATTCACAGGTTTACTGTATATCATGAAAAAAGGTGTGAGAATAGGTCAAGGGCAGTACGTAATCAGTAGAAAAGATACATCTAAAAACTTCATGAGATATTGCGCTAACAGCATTACCATAGAATTTGAGCTTGAAAAATAGGCTCTAAACATTAATATGTCCTAATATCATTGAATCTACCGATAATGTATTATTTTACCATGATAGGGTTTAGCTGTAAATGTGATAAATTTGACAAGCTTGGCTATAATCAATCAAGATATTGTACTTACAACACACATTAATCTACTTTTACCATATGATTTTACCTTTATGGTTGACCATTCTGAATAGGCTTCTGGCTCATTGCCAGCTGCAAACTGTTGCATAAATTTGGATAGCCTTACAGTAGTCATTTTAGAGATATTGTGATAACATAGTCCTTTACAGATTGACAGATAGAGGACACAAATAACAGGAATGCCATTCATCCAAATTGGCTGTAAAACTATAGTGTTGCAGCAATGGCATCTCTCTTGGCAGTGGCTTCTGGACACACGTCACCAACATGTAATATCGGGTCGTCATCTTCATCAGGGAGGATGAAATCTTCATAATCATCTTCGTATAATAAGCAGATGTTATGAAGGACACAGGTGGCAACAATGACCTCTGGGACCTTCTTCAAACAGTGCATGTCCAGGTACTTGAGGTGACGGAATCTTCCCTTCAGCAGACCCAATGCTCGCTCAACGACCTGGCGTGTTGATGATAGGCAATTGTTGAAGCGTTTCTGCTGATTGGACAAGTGCCCGTTGTCTCTGTAAGGTTTCATCAGCCATGGTAATAGTGGGTATGCACTGTCACCAAGCAGGTGACTGTCACCGGGAACAGAGCGGTTACATCAGCAGAAACCTTCATAAAGAAAGGCGAGTTCCTAAAAACCCTGGCATCATGAACGCTCCCAAGATAGCCGGCGAATGCATCCAGGAAAAATAAGTTCTCATCTGCAATCACCTGAAAACAAGACCCAAATGGGCTTCAATATATTACAGAGATTGCATGTAGTCTTCCGGATCTATCCAGATTTTTCAGAATCTCCCCAAAAATCCCGGATTTTCAGATATTCCGTCTCATCCGACAATGTTGTTGCAATTTTCGTCGATAATGAATCTCCGTTAAACCATTATAGCAAACAAAAAGTCTTTTGGCCTGGGTTTGAGAATGCCCCAAAATAATAATTATGTGATTAAAATTTGAATTATGTACCTTGGGGGGGGGGGTCATAAGTTCGAAATAACCAGTTCCGTAAAATAGACTTAGCTTGTATGCAGCGTTGCTGTTAAGTAGGTCAGAGAATGTGGATTACCTGTAGCTCTGTCTGCAGAGTCGGAGTTGCCGAGGACATGTTGTTCTGTCCCGTGAATGTAACGGATATCAGTACGTTACCTCGTGTTCATTGGCGCCAGTTTTCATAGCGAAGTTTGTAAATTGTCCAGTAGTCAGTGAGTCCATCCAACTCCTTTTGTGGGCAAAATAAGGATAACCGTTGTCATTATAACCTTGACTTTTGGCATGAACGGTCATTTGGGGGCTGTTACCAGCAAGTTCTGAGCTGAGCTATTTTTGATGAAAGTTTGATCTACTTAAGTGATCTTTTACATTACACTTGGGCCCCCAAATCATCTAGGTGACCTGAAACATTACACTTGGAGCCCCAAGTCATCTTCCTCACCCTACTTCGTAGGTCCTGTGACGTTACTCATGTAGTTTAAAGTCGACTATGTCAAATTGTTAACATGATGACTGACCTCAAGGACTCTAATGGCCGCGGCTGGAGGAAATATATATCAGTGGCGACCATAAAATGGCCTGGCTATGCATTGTGCATATTGTGAAACGATAAACTGAAATACGTGACCAATGGAAAGAGTGACTTAAAAAATCATTCTAAAAGTGCAAAAAATCTCAAAACTCGAAAACTTCTCAAATCTAATGAGACTTTACACTGCTTGTTCGCTTCCTCACAATCTGATGTTGAGTGCACAGAGCCAAATTCATTTGCTTCCAGTAGTGTGGCATCTACATCATGCTTTCTATGTACATGTGCCCTTTTGCTGAACAGAAAACCTTATCCTTTGCTGTATACCAAATTTGAAGTCTCTAGCTGCAACGGTTCGTTCATGTCGTCATGTGGATATTTTTCGTTATGTTGCCATGGAAACCACAAAAATCAACTTAATATGCCCAATTTCAATAGGCTTGTGCTTTACCACCCAACAATGTAGCATACCAAATTTGAAGACTCTAGCTGGAACGGTTCATCTTTTAGAGCGGTCACGCCCTTCATCCAGCCAGCCAGCCAGCCGGACAGCGTGACGACATGATCCCATCCGGCATATATGCCGATGGAATAAAAACATGTGTACTAAGTTTCATAATCATCCAGGACAGCTCACAACTGCCACAAACTTTGTATGTACAGGTACACGTACATGTGCCCTATTGCTAAACAAAAACTTATTTCTTTTCGTAAGTTTTAAAAGTTCTCTTGATCTTTTTTTTTTATTATTTGGTAACCCAAAAGCCTGTTCATTTCCAGGGAGGACACACCAGTGACGACATCCTCTCTCTCCATATCCTAATATCTTCCCTTACTTTGTATGGCAAGACAATAAATAAATAATTAATCTAGGTGGTCCTCCACAGTTTCGTAGTAATGGCCCCTCTCTAATTTCATAATACGATAGACTGCCCTTGTTCTGGTACATCATAATTCTTCCTGTCTTCTCAATAGCTTATATCTATAATACCATCCTATTCAGCACTATCAACGCTGCAAACGAGTACGTACAAATCGAGTGCTGGCTTCGTCTACACGCTGATCGGAGCATGGAGTAAATTTTGTCCTGCCTCAGTTATGCCCCTTGGGTGTGCCTAAAAATCGGGACTCATTTACGGGAAGAAAATCTGACAAAAAACGCGCAGGTTGACACCCATTTTTGTTTGCCTTTTTACGTTGAGACCAGACCAGGGAACGTGAGTAAGAAGTTTAATTGAAATCGCTCTTACAGATTTTTCTGGAAATTGAGCCGAATTTGACCATTTTTCGACATTTTTAAGGGGGTTTCTAGGAAAAATGAAGCAAGCATGGAGGAGAATGTTCGAGTTTTATATTTCTATAACATAGCAGTGTTATATCTTAAAATAATAGTTTCATCATGCTCTTTCAGAAAATATATATACATATATGTGATTTGGGTTGAAGGTTTTACGACAATTAACTGGTGGCCGAAAAACGGACCCATAGTCTATTCCATGCCGAATGGAAGAATCTCTGGAGTGCACCCCTAGTTCTAATAACTGTCTCAGAAGTCCGGTGTTCCAGAAATAATACATGGAATGAGGGGAAGATTATTCAGTTCTATGGTATATGCATGGCATTCAACATTTAGGGAGATTTGACCTGGTGACCTGCAAAATAGGGGTCAAGCTTGCTGATTTTCAATAGGCTTCTGCTCTGAGGCCATAAGTATGTGATTCAAGTTTGATGCTCCCAGGCATATTCATTCTTGAGATACGACGGTAACGACAAAACAATGACAAATGGCTATGCATCATGACAACAATACCCCAAGGCCATATGCACATTTAGTCTTTATCAAATTTGTTGCTTCAGGGAGAGAGATGGGAATTTTGGGCTCAATCTCCTCTTTTTAGTATTGGATGATGCCGACTGGTCAAGAGCCATGCACATGCCCTGGGTTTACTAGGACTGTATTTCTTGAATGTCAATATAATCTTCATGAAATATAAACATTGTTCATGCATCAGAATTTAGGAGAGTGAAAACATATTTGTACATACCTGTAATTGGATGGAATGGAACTTCTTCCTATTGATATAGTTCTCAGGAAAATTCTCCAGTGCCTTGATCGCTATGTGAGTTCCATCAACTATGCCCACTACTCTGGGAAACCCTCTCATTAGCTGAAACTTCTCAATGGACTCTTGCAGTTTGTTTCCTAATAACAGCAGAATTAAAGAAAATTTATATTCCACTTCAGATACTTGATAAACTACATTCAAAACTATATTTGACAATTACAATATGGAACAATAATTAATTCAAAGCAATATACATGTAGATGACAACATAGTCCTGTTCCTACAAAGTAGGCTCTCATTTGCAAATTGTCCGGTAATCAGTGGGTCCATCCGAATCCTTTTGTCGGCAAAATAAGAACCGTTGACATTAACCTTGATTTTTGCATGAACGTGTATTAGGGGATTGTTATCAGCAAGTTCTGAGCTGACCTAATTTTGAAGAAAATTTGACCTACTTAGGTGACCTATAACATTATGCTTGGACCCCGAAGTCATCTAAGTGTCCTATAACATTAAGCTTGGACCCCCAAGTCATCTTCCTCACCCTGCTTCGTAGGTCCTGTGTCACACTACTCATGCTACATGTAGTAGGACATTCAAAAGCAGTTGTGGAATAATGTTTTGAGATATAGAATATTTTGACAACAGCACTGGACAGCAATGTCTAATGAACAAATGGTTCAAGTAACTAAATGGAAGAGAGGGTTAAAATATAAAAAGTTAAAAAAAGACTAATATCCTGCATATATATCAAGGTATAACAATTTAATGATACTACATGCAATTAGAGGGAGTGGGCACTAAAAGTTATGTTAGGTGAGTGGAGTGGATATGATTTAACGTCGCTTTCAACTATATTTCAGTATATCACGACGTTGGGTCCTATTCCTTTTCACACCCGGGAACCACACAGGTGGGGTCCTATTCCTTTTCACACCCGGTAACCCCACGGGTGCCTCAGTTAGTCGCCTCTTACGACCAGCTGTCTGAGGAGCTGAGGCCTATTCTTACCATGACCTGCGGTGTGCACGACGACATCCCAGGTCAATCCCCGGAAACCCCACAGGGCTGTGTTAGGTGACCTATAAATTTACTTCCGGGTTCCCAGCCAAATGTTTGATTACAGCTACACTGAAACTTGCGCTTATAAGACTTATGAGAGAATACAAAATGTGCCAAATCTATAGCTTCAGTGCAGAGCGAGCTGTGTACTTCAGTTCACCGATCATTATTGATGCCCTTAATACAGAATTTAAATTTCATTATACCATATGTAATATACATGTACATGTGGGACAGTGGTATAATGGCATTCCTCCATCAAAAGTTAACAAATCTGGCTCTTTGTCAGGGCCATATCCAGAGCCATTTCGGTACCTGTTAAGGGGTATGGGCGCCCAAACTTTACAGTCAATTTTAATGCTTTTTGCATACAAATGTGCCCAAATACAAATAGTCCATGGGCTAGACCACTTGCTGGTACCATCTTGAGAGGCAAAACGTCATGGTGATTTTCATGTTAGATTATATATGTAGAGTACAAAAAATCATGCTGGCCATGCCCGGTCGGCAGCTTAGTGGCACAAAGTGGGTCAATCCAAGATGGCGGCAAATAGTTGCTATAATCCACAAGCTGCTATATGTAATAGACCCAATTTTCACTGACAGTGCGGTACAACTCCAAAACGGGTAACATTCCCAAATTGGGAAACATATTTCTTGAACAGGAATCTTTGGCAAATATTGTTGTTCATTCATAAATTGCAAACAACACAAATATTATACTCAAATGTCATCTAAATAATTAAGTTTAGTATTGTTTCATAATACAGTATAATTATTTTTTCTCATTATGGTTTCAATTGTTCAAATAATGCTATTATTAAATTTGGATCCTAATTTTCGCAGTCACTGCACTTCTCTGCACATTGACCATCCACACAAAGATAGTTCACTTTGAACCTGCCGTCACATGATCAGTGTCTTGATCATTAGCCTGTGTTAGCCCGAGATATTCCAGTCTGAATATGATGGTTTCCTGAAATAGAAACATTGGTCAGCCCTATAGTGGGCTAACGATCCATTGAAATCATACTAAGAAAAAAATAAGTATTCTGTATAATGAAACAGTACTAAACTTGCTTATTTAGAGGACATTTGAGTATAATATTTGTGGTGTTTGCAATTTACGAATGAACAAACATATTTGCTAAAGATTTCCTGTTCAGGAAATATGTTTCCCAATTAGGGAATGTTCCCCGTTTTGGAGTTGTACCGCACTGACTGATGGTTTTCAAATTGAACATATTGGTCGCAGCTTGAAGGGAGGTCGGGATGGGCACATTTATGTGATAGCAGGTTTGGTTTGATAAGAAATATTGAACATTGTTTATAAATGTCCTATATTTGTGGCTCAAATCTACACCTGCTATCACTGATGCCAGACCCCTTACAAAAAAATCTTATAAGATCCTATAAGATTTTGGCCCAAAATCCTATAAGATTTTTTAATAGGATCCTATAAGATTAAAATCCTATACGATTGAAATCCTATAGGATTTTTTAATAGGATCCTAGAAATCAGGATCCTATAAGATTAAAATCCTATAGGATTTTTTAATAGGATAAAAATCTTGTAGGATTTTTTAATAGGATCCTATAAAATTTAGTTATGGAATGGATTCTTAGAAATCTACAGGATATAAAGTTTCTATAGGAATATTTGGATGAGTGATATAGGTCATCTTTTATAGTAACTCCATGAAATACAAAATGCCCCTGTGCTGTAAAATAGTAAATACATCAGAAAATGAATTAGCATAAACATTGCTTGTTTTGGATGTAGCACAGCTATGTTAAAGATAATCTGGTAAATATATCTATCGCATAGAAAGAAGAACAAACAAATACATATAATAAATATTTCTTTATTATGTACATGTGCACTTTTGAGATATAAACGGAGGAACATATGAGGGCATCATAATCTCTCCATCAGTTTTCCGTACAATTTCTGCTCGCCATTGAGTTTCGACTTCATTGCTTCCCGAATAACTTTCACGGAACTTGGGAATTTCTTCAGGCAGTAGTCTGTAAGAGAATGAAATAATTTGCAGTTAGCCACTGAATATCAATATATTCAATCACAAAATTTCAAACTATAAGCTATCAAAAACATGGTCATTGAACTTGGGATTAATTATCAGATGTTTGGAATATTTATGAAGAAAAGTTTTTACCTTGGATGGCTTGATCTTTTCTTGGTCAATTGCAGGCTTAGCCTCTACCTCTCTTGTCGCATTGGGTTTCATCCCTGTCAAAGTATGGGAGGCCATTTCATTCCTCATGAACAATGCACTCATTAGGTCCATGGTCATCTTTCTCGGATGAAATAAAAGATACAAAATGTGTACTGACAATTGGATTGATAATATTCAGTCAGAATGTTAATAGTCATAAATTGCAGAATCATGTTGACAAAGGATCAAATCTCATTGAATTATTATTTACTAAGATTAATTACATTAAATGATTATTTACAAGTGATCGCTTGTTAACCATTAAAAGTCAGTGTCATTTAATATGCATTTTAATGGTTAGCAAACTTGCAAAAAAACAAATTTAAAATCTTACCAGTAAATATAGATGAGACAATTAATGAGAAATCTTCTCAATGGTCAAAATAATTAATTATTTGATAATAGCCTAGGGATTTAGCTGAATAGTCATGATAGTTGAATTTATACTTACATCATCTGACTCGTCATAAACAGGTGCCACTGGAAGGTTTCCTTGTCGCTGCTTTTTTAACTTCTCAAGGATGTTGTTTGGCTCATTCTTCCGGGCATCACAAACTGTCTTGCTCATCTTCTTTGTAGGCTCTCTGATCTCCTGTGGGGAAAACAATTATTACCATATCATATCGCGATTTATTTCGAAAATAAACTCAACAATTTTCAAATCAATTGTGTACTAACTTTAAATATTGAAATAAGCAATGTGAAAATGCAATGCAATGCGTAACCTAACAACCTGGAAATTCTAATAAATGACATTTGACTTCGTTCAGATAATGTGTATGAAAGAATGTACAGTACACGATAACCCCCCCTCCCCCCACCATCACAATTGAAAAGTACATAAATGGGGTACAACACGTATTAAAGTTTAGGCAACAATACCAATTTACGTTTATATTGATATGTAAGAGGAATACGATGGAGTGTTGAATGGAGTGAACAATGGACGATACTAACCACAATTTGTAGCATCATATAGATCAGCCCTTAGCTCGACAAATTAAAGCATCCCAAGTTCGGGTTGTCAGGAATAGTACACACCACTGGTACATTAGGCCTACCCGGAACTGGGCAAAGCTGTGTTGTAAGTGTATTTGTATTCCTTCGCCAGTGTCCACAGTGAAGCTGTGAACGTCATAATAAAAATATCATTGATAAACTGTTCATTATGGTAGGGTGAGGAGAGATGCAATTTGACAGGACAGGAAGCTCAGACTGTGAACCGACAGTATGAAATAAAAGCCGGGACTTGAAAGAATCACAAATCAACTGTTATCAATTCATTCATATGATATGCCATTTTTTTCATGTAAACATCTGAAATGGCTTGACTATTGAAGGTAGAAGGTATATCAGTACAGGAAATGACACAATGAGATTGTAAAAACACCCCTTCTGGGTTTCTCACATTGAACTGTGCAAAGAGTCATCCACATCTGAAATGGCTTGACTATTGAAGGTAGAAGGTATACCAGTACAGGAAATGACACAATGAGATTGTAAAAACACCCCCTTCTGGATTTCTCACATTGAACTGTGCAAAGAGTCACCCAGCATGGTTAATCCCTTACACAATGGGCCACTAAGACAAACTGGTCTATTCTTGTGAGGTTGGCCGGTTATTTTAATTAACAAAATATAAATGTCTGTTCAGCTATTGAAATATATGTTAGACAGCATTTTATATCTAAGGTTAATTACACTGGGCTTAATAAAAGTACATGCCTAACTATCCTACCCATGAGATTAGAGAAAACGAGAAAATCAACAAACAAGCCCTTTCTTTCATAAATCGGTGAGATAAATAAATCTTTTCAAGGCAGTATAATGTTTTGGTTGTTGTATTTACAGTGTAATATACAAACCTGACAAAGTTACTTATATAACTAAAATATATTTTAAACTAGTCCAAAATATTCCAGACTTAACAAATGGAGACTTTAGAATGCTATTTTAACCTACAAGTTGCAAAAGGTACTTACCATCAATCTGAGTCCATTCCATCAGCCATATATAATCGGAAATATGACTTTTACTGTCCTCAAATCAGTCAGCTATTAATAAAATAACTGCAAAAAAATCTTTCTTGTCTCTGTGCAGCGCCACCTAGTGTGCACAAGCAGAGTTATCTCCCCTCCATTTGAAGTAGAGAGATTTTGTAAATACCATTTTATAATAGATTGGGAAACCATTTGAACTGATCAGAAGTTTATTCATTCATGAGAATCTTCAAGTAGTTGAATGATAACAAAACATATTTCATAATGAAATGATGACAATCAAGGTCTAAGGGATGTCTGCTGGTGATTTTTTCTTGGCAGCAGTTTTTGCCAGTTTGAGTTAGATTAAGCGACAGGGATTTCCTTTAAAAGTCTTCTAGCTGAGAATTTTGTGCAGCAACATTCATCCAATTTGATAAATTTTGAAAGACATTGTGATTGTCTCCAAACAGTTAGAATATAGGAAAAAGTTAAATACTATTTATGTAATTTTTTTGTGAATAGGATTCAAAACCTGGGCTATTCCCTTTGTTTTCTAGGTTATCAAATGGAACATGGGTCCGTCTTTTTAACAGTGTCAACAGCTAAACAATGCACACCGACCTATACTCCTCATATTACACAATTATGAATGCAGCAACACACATTATTCGAAAAGTTAATTACGGACATCCTTAATTCAATTTTAAATAAAACTTTAATTCAAAACAATCAAATATTCAAAACTTCATACATTTATTCCAATTTTAATAAATTTCAGATGAAGATTATTAGTGAATTTGATTTGAGTTAGAATATTTAAATTTAGTTTTCAGTGACCTTGCATTTGTTTGGATATCGAACTATGATGGATGGCAATTAGGTTTTTTGTCAATTTTTATTAGCATTTCCTAAGTGACATTTCAAAATACTTCACAGTCAAATATCAGCATAACGATAGAATATTCACACAATATGAAAATAAAATTAATCCTTCAATTCAATTGTAATATAGTATAGCTATTGAAAATATTAATCATGAGTTTGTATTAAATTCAAGTTAAAATTTAAGATGAATTTCATATGAAACTACCAAAATTGATATTTGATGCCTCATGAGCAGCAGATTGGAGATTTGTGGTACAAAATCTCTCTCTCCAACTGCGAGCAGCCAAATATGGAGAACATTACTTGGGTGTTGTGAACTAATATTGAATCGTATATGATCATATAAAATTGCAAATTCTATAAGATCTGGATCATATAGGGTCCAAAATACTACTTGTGTTGTGGTTATTCACAGATCTGTCCAGATTAAGCAAAAACGCATTTTAGATATATTTGTCTTGACTGAAGACCGCATAAACATCACTCTCTAAAAAAAAATTAGTTTTTCCCAAGCAGAGTGGAAATTGATCCCACTCAAGTTGAATGAAGTCCAGTATCAAGTTGGGTGGATTTTGCTTATTAAGTCAATAAATCGCTGAAGTGGTGGGCAAAATAATGTTTGGGTGAAATTACATTCAATTACTTCAGTGAAACGCACTTAATTTGTGTGAAATAATTCACTGAAATACTTGAGCGGGATCAATTTCCACTCTTCTTAATATCATTGATACAATTGATCCTATGGAGTGTCATATTAAATCCAATAGGATTATTATATTTCTATCCTATTAAATCCAGTAGGATTTTTTAGAATCTTATAGGATTTTTTTTTAGAATCTTATAAGACTTTTCAGAATCTTATAGGATTTTTTTAATCTTATAGGATTTCTTAGAATCTTATAAGATTTTCTCAGAATCTTATAGGATTTTTCAGAATCTTATAGGATTTTTCAGAATCTTATAGGATTTTTTAGAATCTTATAAGATTTCGAATAATCTTATAGGATTTTTCAGAATCTTATAGGATCCTATAAGATTTTTTTGTAAGGGACTCCCAACAGTGGTGGTTGGGACGCCGAACCTGTAGTTCCCGGATCAAGATGCAGCGTAAGCCGCCTGTGATGATCTAGATCTGGTAACCTGAAAACACTCTTAGAGATTTCCCCTGTCGTGAGAGAAGCGTAGGGATGTCAAAGAGCAACCAATAAGACGGCGAAGAAGGGAGAGGGGGGGGGGGTACGTAAATACCGAACCCAGACCGACTGCTGGGGAACTAGTAGATCATGTTGTTGTAGCCGTCTTGACCGCTCTGTCAAATCCCTCCGCCTCCGGCATGGCTGTTAGTGATACTTACCCCAGGCTTGGGGTCTTGACTGTGGTGTTGTTCGCCCCCCCCCTTTGTTTACGAGAGGGCTAGTGGACTATGCGCTGGGCTGCTACTACAGATCCCAGTGATGTCACCCTGTCAGTCTGGACGAGATGTCTCGTAAATAGAAGCTGGTAAAAGTCGAGTTGGCTGTGCCTGCGCAGGACTGGACTATATCATCTGACGATAGGTCCCCCCACAGGTGCCAGAAAATCGTGCGACGATACTGATGCTAGTAGAAAAGGGGCATCCATTGCAAGTTGATACGCCTCGTGAATCATCTTCAGTCAGGGTGCTATCATATACTTGGTAACATCAAATGTCACCGTCCAGTATAGTGATAGATATAATAGGCGCCTGAATCCCCTTGCTGGATCTGTGCAAAGTAGATAAAGGCGGATGGCTCTACTTGATAGAGAAGGGGCTAATCTTCCAATCCGAAAGTGCCGGAATAGAGTATAGGTGTTGTTCACAAAGGCCAAAACGAGTAGGCTCATTCCTTGTTGGAATTCCGGGACCGGGCGGAAGAATGTTCTGAACCAACCCTCCGCTCCGGTTTGGGACTTTCTCTCCAAAGCGTGCCGTTCAGATATCCCTGTTCCTAAGGTGAAGACCGTGAGGAAGGCTGTAAGATAGTGTTTTCACTGGACTTGGCTGTAGAAAGTTCGAATGAAAACCTAAATAACGCTCTCAGGACGACCGCAAAGGTTCCACCTATTTGTGTTCGTCGAGGTTGTAATGAGGTAGCTCGGAGTAGTGCAGAAATCTGACGGATGTCCACCAACGCGGACAAGCGTAACGCCTTGTCTGGGGTTGATGTGTATCTTTCGATGGCTCTAGCTAATTTTGACACTCGTGGACGGGCGTAACACCTTGACTAGGGCTGATCTGTAAATTTCAGTGGTACTGATCTGAAACTTCTTTCCAGATGTAGATGGAGTAGAAATCTGTTACTACCAAAGTAGAGGCAGCAACGGGATGGATTCCTCGAGACAGGCACTTGAATAAGACCACTTCGTCTCGTACAGTTGAGGTATGGAAGATCGGTTAGCTGATACCGTAGTTTCCGCAACTGTTCCAGATGAAAACTATCTCTGTGCGGTAATCTCGCTGAACTGCGATGCAGCCACAGTGGTACGATGAGAATTATGACGCAGTCATGCTGTGTGATCTTTAGAGGAACTTCCTGTATCATGGCGATTGGCAGGAAGGCATAGGCCAGGGAGTTGTCCCACTTGATCAATGAGGCGTCGATGGCCAGGATTTGCAGATCTATGATGAAGCTGATGAAGAGTTGTAGTTCTGCCTTGGCTCTTGTCGCAAACACGTCTCTCAGAGGTTATCCCCAACGATGGAAATCTATTGGAATACCTCTTTGTGGGGCACCACTTCGTCTGGATGATCTTGTCTGGACGGGATAAGTTATCTTCGATGATGGGATAGGCTGTCCGCTGTCCGTCATCCTGGTGTGTGGCGGCCCGTCTTTGGCATTGTGGGTTGTGTCCAGTGGAGTAAGGTCCTGGTTTCCTGGAATTCTAACCACGATCCGGACTCCCCCCCCCCCCTCTTTGCTTGTGTGAAAGATGACTATCGAGTTGTCGAAGGTCATGAGACGATCCCTGGAGTTGAGTGTTCCGGTGTCCATGCGTGGAACCCGTCGTGTGGACTGCAGTGTCCCGGTGTCCAAGCGTGGGACCCGTCGTGTGGACGGGTCACCGGATGTGAGTTACAGACCTGTGAAAACATGGCTGATGAGGACATTGCCAACACTGATGTCACCATGATGATACGTCTGAGGATGACGATTGTGATGACAACCAATATTAGTTGTACAGCGAACTACAATGACTCGTGCGAACTGTTCATTTTGTAGCTACTTGATGAAGATGAAAGATTCATTGCAGAACTGCTTGTTTCCCTCTTAATTATATCATGCTCGATTTAGAGGATACCAAACATGTGTAGGGTGGTATGCGGGGAAGGTGGTGGTGGGGGGTGGAGGGGGTTGAAGGGATTTTATTCTGCCAAATATTCAGTGATTACACATGATGTTACTATCCAAACTATATATTTCCGTCGAGCTCTACCAAATAATGTCAATAAATCAAGATGGCCCTCATGATGGATTCACGATGGCATCACGATCTTGGAAGGTAATAATGGTCTTTAATTTGGTTTTTATTTTCATATTTCTTCCTAAGGAACTGCAAAAACTAATAAAAATGATAGATACTACTCAGCTTTGGCAAAATAAATTACTTTCGTGAGCTTACAGCCAAATTAACTTGAGCAAAAGATGGACTTATTAAGTTCACAAATGTGATTTTCTGGGGACACCATGCGGCCGCCATTTTGAATTTTTCCATGAACATTTGCGCCTAGAATACTGCAACTAGACTAAACATGGCCTAAACTATTCAGTCAGGCATACACTATTCAGTCAAGAAGTTTCAACTTGCTAGCTGTCTATACCGAAATAGCTTGAAAACTTTTAAAAACTGCCCATGATTTCCCGCCTTAGTCAGGTAGGGTTACCGTTCATTGGTTGCCATATTATTCAGACTATGTTGCCACACCATACAGCACATGATCTGCTTCACTATATTAGATCAGCCATTGTGTAAAATTTGACAGAAATTGAACAGAAAGAATGACCTGTAGCTTGACCAAGAGATCTTTCTTTGATCCTCATGACTTTTCGTAGCTTTTGGGACGCCATCTTGGATTGACTCACTTTTTGATACTTAGCTGCCACTCTGACATGGCCAGCAGGGTTTTTGTCACCTACAGGTATCACGTGATAAGAAAAACATCACGAAGCTTTGCCCCTCAAGATGGTACTAATAAGTCAAATTTCGGGTCCTAGCTCATGGACTAAAATACCCCTCCAAAAAAGGCAAGAAAGGGTGTCCCCAACTAAATTGTGGATATGGCCCTGCTTTTATAGCTTAAATAAACCATCTATTTATCATCACTTTCTCACCAGAAAAGTGGTATGGAGGTAGTTTCATGTTTGGCACATGGGCAATGTAAACTATGTGTTGCATTGTTGATAACTAGTACTAAGGTGAGTTCACCAGTGTCTATGTGTTATTATCGGTGTGACGATCGAAAAATTATCTTTATGATACTTAAAAAAAATGTACCTTATTAAATATGCAGCCCTCATAGGTTATGGCGCAACTCCCACCCGAAACATTATTCAACCTCACATGCCAATTTATTCATATCTGGTATCACCTTGGTTCACATACACAATTCAGCTGTCTTTCCTATAATATAACAAACTATATTGTTTGTTTACAGCATGTCATGTTGTGACATGCATGAGAGAGTTGTTGTCCCTGGTAACTGAGTCAGCAAACATATTGTCCTTGAACCTGGAAAGTGATTTTACAAGCTGTCTGAAACAATTTCCTCAACATATCATATATTTGTTAAATTTACCAGGTCTGTGTTGACCATATGCATGTGTGGTGTAAATTTGATAAGGTTATATATAGGCCGTTGGTCCACTGCCAGATGGATATATTGTTGATTTACGACGTCTAAGCTATATAAATCCTAGAACTCCATAGATAGATGGAAAGAATGGGACAGAAGGAAATCACCGAGTTTGGTTGAAGGGTAATACATGTTGTACATGTAATTTGTTGTGGCACACGTGTCCTTCCTAAATAAATATACCAGGTTTTGGACATCACAGATGAACATAAAAATATTAGCAAAGGAGAAAAACACCAAAGTAGGCAGTGATGATGAATGATTTCTTTAATGAGCCTCCCCGAGCAAATTACAGAACAATTATCATACCTCATATTACCCAGTCTTCAACGTCAAACAACACAACGAACAGGATCACCCATGCTTGATTACATTGAATCTGTAAATCACTAGATAACACTTTAATTATTCATTGGATTTCATTCATTTTTTTATGATTTTTATGATTTCATTCATGCAATAGTGTTGAATATCATGCCATCACATTCAAACAAATCTTGATGCTGGTGTACATGTATATGTATAGCACACAGACAATCAAATTCGAATGAGAGTAGAGCATTGTCATACTATTGCACAATATATAACAAGAATCAATTTGAAAATAATTCGCAATAACCTGTAAAACAAAGTACACTGTTAATTGACCTACCGCTGGACCAATATAAGAATCGAGGTGCTAATGTCACCAGACATTTGCAAACACGATCCACGACCCTATACACGCTGGAGATGGTAACATTGAACCGGTCAGCCACAGATCGTATACATTCCTGGTTTGCCCAGGAACCACAAGGTTATTAGGACCTGCTTGGAAACCTCTATTGGTGGACGTCCACCATGTTCTTGTGTTGTCGATATTTCAGCAAAATTTCCTGTAATGTAAAATGGTTCAACAATAAATACACTCCTATTTGACAAAGTTTGAGTTTGCGCACAACTGAATTTTGCAAAACAGGCAAACATTATTGTAACCTTGACACACCAACGGCTATGAAAAATGGAGCAGAATTAAATTTATACAAATGTTGCTGGATACAAAAACTCTACTCCATCAATGCAGTTTGCTTCCTATCCTTTCAGTTGAGCAAAACAGAAGATATGATGATCGATCAACTTTAGGGCCCTTAGATGAATTTAAAACTTAATTTACGGTCGAGATTGTTCCATATCACTGGTTGCAAAAAAAATCATGCATTGTGGGTAGGCCTATTTTAGCAAAATGTACTTCATACTTGAATTCTTCTCTTGCCTAGAGTGAACACATGGTGAAACACACGCGCACCAAACACACCTTCCACAATGGCACATTAAAAATTTTTCACTTGGAGTGAAAACGAAATGTCGTGAAGCAGTGAAAACGATGAATAATAATAAACATGAGGGTGGACTCACAAAACCCCTTGGCTTTCAACATGTCCAAGCAATTAAGAAATATTCTGAGAATGTGCAACATATTCTGACTATATTTACTAATCATCCAGAATTGTCCTTTTTAGAGAATATCATTAATTCTGCAGATATAATATTCAAGAATATATATCACAAAAATATATCTAGATTAATACACAAAAAGGGTCGTAACTCTGTAAAGTACGATTTGTACAATACAAGTACATGCTACAAATAACTTTAAATAACTTTCCAAAATTTGGTACATGTCGCTGTACTGAGAACAGTTCTTCAGATATAACTGGTTACATTCAACCATATCCAAGATTATTACACCCAAAAACTCCATAAAAAAGGGCAGAGACGATGATAGAAGGAGGTTTGTATTGGCGGAGTAATCTTTACGCTGAGAGCGTGTTAATGATATTTCAATTGCGGCCAGCACTTTTAGCCAGACAATAGTCGTTCAGCTGAAATGCACTGTTCGGAGGTTAAGCTGGCAGGATGAATGTCCTCCCTTGATGATGGTTCATATGGGGGTGTCTTCCAGTCGCACTACATCTATGCTCAATTGATAATTTTGTATGAACAATATAGATAATCCAGAGCATTTTTTGCTTGCATTGGTCTCCGAATCTCCAAACATTTGGTTTTGGGGGCAAATTAATATTATATTTGACAAATGTATTAATATCTTCACAAAATAAATGATTACAGTTTACAAAAGAATTCATTTCAAAATAATAACATCAGAAGATGTTAGATGTGTAGAAATAGTTACAGGAAAGAGTGTGTGAGTTTATCTTTAGGTTTTAAAATAAAACATATTTCAATAGTTACATGTACACCACAAAACAACTAATGTACATTTTCATGCCAACTTACTGACTGAACCCGAGATTATGAGGATGCCATATTACTTGATCACAGGATGACGGTGAGATTGGGATGTATTTTGCTTCTCTCGAGTGGGAATATGACGGTGAGATTGGGATGTATTTTTCTTATCGAATGGGAATCTTCACAAGATCATGGAGGAGCTGGCACATCAGAGCTTCAGATCCCTCTCAATATTCTAATCCAGAGTGTATACAAAGGATCTCCACTTTCTTCTGGTCTGATCAGCTATGGTAATTCCTCTATTAAATCATCACCGGAAGTGATATTTGAGGTATTTAGAGCCTTGACGCTTTGGAGAGTTCTGCCTTATGTACATAAATGTTCCGTTGCTTTAAAATGATATGGTCTTCCAATGATAGGATTTACAAATAAAACTAGTTTCTATGCATAATTTAACTTCTATATTTTGCAAGCATTGACTGTTACTTGAACATTTTCATTCATTTTTATTTATTTTTCATTTCATTCTGATTTTGTGATGCCTCTTTAAATGAATCGTGTCAGGTGACCAGACATTGACCAGGCAAGGATTTCCCCCAAAATGGTTTAATACAAAACACATAGTATGAATCCACAGAAACATAGTTTGTCTAAGGCAAAATGTCAAATTAAAAAAATGTTGCAGTGTTTTTCTTAAGAAATGAAGTTGCAGGGTCACTGACAAAAGTTATAGGGTCCAACAGAAATGGCATTTGGATCCCTCAAATGATGCAATCTGAGAGCATCTTAGGTTGGAATGGCACCAGACGAAGCATTTCGGTGATGAATGATTTCTTGTACTACTAGAGTAAGCATGGTAAGGCCATCCACAATAATATTAATAGGGGTGATCGATTTATTGCAACTGCGTGAAAGTAGTTATTCACAAACGCCGGGGAAATGAATCTTGGATCATCAAGTGCCCAGTTTCCGATACCACGACTTGTGACAACCATATCCTGGATCATACAGATGATTCGTTTCAAATTCCACCTACATATGGTGTGATTCAATACAATACAGCTAATTGCAGTTTCAATATTCCAGCATCTAGTTCAAATGGTAATGGTCAATTCCCAAGTGCTTGCTTGTGAACATGCTGGAAGGGAGACTACTCTAGTAAATAAATGATTCTAATTCCGATTCTCCGTTACAAACGAAATTGACTGATAATTGGGGGTGATTGAATTATTACAACTTCCGATCGTGTTTTCCTCCGAAAATCGGGGTATCGATTTTCGATAGGGTAATCGATTTATTAGAGGAATTAACGTACCAGGACCACTTTAGTGAAGACGGACTACAGTCCCGAGTCAGAGATGCTAAACAAATTATCATGGATGAAATACATGACAGAGTAGACCAGTCATAATCATTATGGCCACAGACCCTAAAAATGGAATTATTATGGAGGAATAAATGTGATCTGATATATGTCTTCTGATATATAACAGTTCAGTGCTATTCAGTTGGAAATTAGGTGATTTATAAAAGTTAAATTGTTTCAAGCTCAAATCTATTCCAAATCATGCTGAGCTGAAGGTATAGTAGATACAGTCAATCGAATACTAGCGAGGAGGCATCCCATTTGCATGGCAAGAATACATTCATTATTTTGAAAATAATTCTGAGCAACATATTGTGGCAAGGTATCCATATAACACCTTCAGATTAATCTGTTAATGTTATACTTTTGTTGAACCAACACACTTATTTTACATTGTATGGGTTTTAAATAATGTGAGCTGTGCCAAATGAAGCGGGCATTCTCTCTCGTCGACTTTATGACAAAAGACATTATTACAATTTCGACATCTTAAACTATCCCTTTCTGGATAGTAATATTCCAGTGGGACCTGCATATGGCGTATACATATCTCGCTTAGTAGCATTTGCTAGATCCTGTGTTAAATGTGATGATTTTAATCAACGTCACAAAACATTGTTGCAGAAACTTATAAAACAGGGCTATTCCACCAAGCGCCTCCACTCAAAGTTTCTCAAATTTGGCGATACATATCGCATGCTGATAGCAAAATATGAACGTAGCGTGCAAGATCTATGGCGCTGCGTTTCGTAACTTGTGTCTAATTCCGCTTAACCCGGGGCTAGGGGCCGTATGAACCCATGTACTTCAAGATCCTCATGGTACTCATATGAACAGTCACAATCAAAGCGTGACTGAGATACATCATTCTTTAGATGACGACTTACAACGAATATTATGGATTAAGAATACTGATCAGCGATACGGATTTGATATTTTTGGAACATCATGATGTCTTGCCGGCATCATTGAAAACTGTTGACCGCTTCTCTCTTGCAGGAAACAAACCTATGTTTATGTATACTATGATTGTCTTTTTGAATTTGGTGCTAATACTGTTATGTGGAAAATGGAATAGGTCTTTGGATTATGGACGCGGATATTCTCTAATGGACGACGGCTGGATTATGAATGACGGACTAGACGCTTGTAATCAAATGGATGACATCTGTTACAGTATGTGGTATACATATTCCTGATAATTTGCATATATATTTTTTATGAATTCATCAAGAAATTAAATTAAATTCTACAAGTTACACATAATTTCAGGAAGACATTCAGCTGTCTGTTAATGTAGACAATGCTATCATATTACTGATTTAATATATGGTACGGAAAGATCAGGTTAGGAACAAGCAGCCAGAGGATGCTAAATCCCCCGCCGAAACGGCAGCAATATTTTTTAGCATTGTTGGTCTCGGGGGGGGGATATACATGAGGGAGGCAACTGCCATACTTCATAGGTGTTGGATGCGGAAGGGTCTTTCTGCCTTCCCAAGTTTTAAAATCAACTCAGAACGGTTGACTGAACATTTTTTTGCTTCTGTAAATTAGCTTCCATGCAATGAAGCATGGAAATTATGTATCCGAGAAGTGACCCCAAGTGACATCTCAAGGCATATTATCTGAAAACCAAATTTGACGAGAAGCTGAATGCGTCCTCAACCTATTGTCTGGAAACCAAATTTTAAATTTGCCACCAGGTGTCTCCACCTGTTGGTGCAAGTGGGCGAAATGCAATCCCAAGGATCATCTCATGACATGGTGTATCAGCATACAAACTTCAGGAAGAATCTGAAAAGGGGTTATTGCCCGGAAACCAAATTTAGATTTGTATGCACAAGTGTGCGAAACACAATCCCAAGTGACATCTTATGGAACATGAATACCAAATTTAAGAAGAATCCGATGAGCAGTTGTCAAATTATTACCAGAAACAAATTTCAGATTTTTCCACCAGGTGTCGCCACCAGTATGCAGAAGCAGGTTAAATACAATCTCAAGGGACACATCATGGCATAGTATCTGCATACCAAATTGGAGAAAAATCTGATGAGCGAAATCAAATTTAGATTTGACACGAGTTGGTGCTACCTGTAAGCACAAGTGGGCGAAACACAATCCCAAGCGACATCATGTGTATTCATACCAGATTTAAGAAGAATCTGACGAGCGGTTCTCAAGTTATTACCCGGAAACAAATCTGGTATTTCACCACCAAGTGGCACCACCTGTAAGCAAAAGTGAGCGAAACGCAATCCCACTCAACATCTCCTGGCATGATACATGCATGCTAAATTTGAGGACATTCCGATGAGCAGTTCTCAAGTTAATAGCTGAAAACAAATTTTGATTTTAACACCTGGTGGCGCCACCTATAGGCGCAAGTGGGCGAAATGCAATCTCAAGCGACATCTTAGGTCATGGTATTACCCGGAGACAAATTTGGGATTTTGACACCAGGTGGCGCCACCTGTAAGTGCAAGTGAGTGAAAGGCAATCCCATATAACATGTCCTGGCATGGTACATGTACATGCATGCTAAGTTTGAGAGGAATCCGATGAGCATGCAGTTCTCAAGTTATTGGCCAAAAACAAATTTCAGATTTTGTCATCAGGGGGTTGCGTCACTTTCTGAGCAGAAGTGGATAATGCACTCTCAAACAACATCTCATGGCAAGGTACAATGTATATGCATGCCTAATTTGGGAAGAATTTGATGAGCAGTTCTCAAGTTATTGCCCGGAAACCAAATTTCGAGCAACATTTCAAAGCATTGCAAAGTTATTGCTTGCAGCACAAAAGAACGGAAAGAACCCTAGTGGCGCTACCTACAGGCAGATCTTTCTGAAACCCAATACCAATCAACATCTTGTCACAAGGAATGTATATGCAACTAGATACAGTCGATCGATACGATTGGAGGCATGCTTTTTGCATCTTTAGTAAACATTCATTAAAAGTAAAAACGTAAAACTTAAGAATAACATCATTAACATGGCCCCATAAGATAACTGGAGGGTAGGTACCCACATACCAAATTTAAAAGAATCCATTAAGGTCCACAGTTACTGTCCGGAAATGCAATTTTACCTTGGCCCTCAGAAAGAATTCATTCAAGTATTAAAAAGTTATTGTCCGGAAACGTAATTTTAAATTTACCCCCAGGTGGCACCACCTATATTTGGATCGGCATGAAAAACAATGCCAAACGAGAAATTGAGGCGAGGTACCTACACACCAAATTTGGAATGAATTGGTTCAGGTTTTTAAAAGTTATTGTCTGGAAACACTTAACTTAGGTTTCAGGTGGCCCCCCTATCAACATGAAAAACATTCTTAAGCCAGATCTTGAGACAAGGTACCACCACACCAAATTTGGAAAGAATCCTTAAGGTGTTCAAAAGTTATTGTCTGGAGATGCAATTTAACTTGGCCCAAGGTGGCGCCACCCAGAAGCGGATTGGCACGAAAACCAATTCCAAGCGAAAATCTATAGACAAGGGATCCATTTACCAAATACAAAAACATGGGTCTGTGCCTGATAAATTGAAACCTTTTGGGGTTGCAATTATCCCAATATTATCCCAATATTGCGGACAACACACAAATTTCAGCTCCTGCCAAGATATATTGGAGATATATATGCTCAAACATAATATATGAGGATCGGGCGAGGGCTAGTTTGGGAGATAGAGGGTGCAGCTCGGCGCCCTGGGGATGGGGACATGCTCTTCTTGAGGGTAGTGGTGGGTGTGCTGACATGGAAGCCATAGAAAGCTCCCTGTACATGAAACAACCACACTGACAACTGCATGCCATCATCTATCACAGTCAGAAAAACCACAAGGTGGAATTCAATTCAATTAAGGAAATTGATCATATGCACAGTGTGCACCCTAACTTTAGGAACTCAGTTGTAATTAGTATAGTAAGTTACACTGTGGACACAAATGGTTCCTGCAGAAGCTTTAGGATAAATCATATGATGTGAGATACAATTATTTGATAGCAAAATTGAAGAAAATGTTGTTCTTCATTTAAGATGACACGAAATTAAAAAACCAGGGGTTCAGAACTGCAGGGATTTCCCCGCCAGTTATTTCATATCATACTTCTGAAATATAATATGGTTCATGCAAAAGCTTTAGGGTAAATCATATGATGTGGAATAGAATGATTTCATAGCAAAGTTGAAGGAAATGTCCTTCATTTAAGGCGACACAAAATTCAAAACTAACACGGGTTCGGTCAGTTATTTCATATTATACTTCTGAAAAAAAATATGGTTCCTGCAAAAGCTTTAGTGTGAATCATATGATGTGGAATAGAAGGACTGGACAGCAAATTTAAGAAAATGGTGTCCTTCATTTAAAGCGACATGAAATTCAAAACTAACAGCGAGGAGCGGAAGAAAGAAGAACAAGCTTTAGGGTAAATCATATGATGTGAGATACAATTATTTGATAGTAAAATTGAAGAAAATGTTGTTCTTCATTTAAGATGACACGAAATTAAAAAACCAGGGGTTCAGAACTGCAGGGATTTCCCCGCCAGTTATTTCATATCATACTTCTGAAATATAATATGGTTCATGCAAAAGCTTTAGGGTAAATCATATGATGTGGAATAGAATGATTTCATAGCAAAGTTGAAGGAAATGTCCTTCATTTAAGGCGACACAAAATTCAAAACTAACACGGGTTCGGTCAGTTATTTCATATTATACTTCTGAAAAAAAATATGGTTCCTGCAAAAGCTTTAGTGTGAATCATATGATGTGGAATAGAAGGACTGGACAGCAAATTTAAGAAAATGGTGTCCTTCATTTAAAGCGACATGAAATTCAAAACTAACAGCGAGGAGCGGAAGAAAGAAGAACAAGCTTTAGGGTAAATCATATGATGTGAGATACAATTATTTTATAGCAAAATTGAAGAAAATGTTGTCCTTCATTTAAGGTGACACGAAATTAAAAAACCAGGGGTTCGGTACTGCAGGGATTTCCCCGCCAGTTATTTCATATCATACTTCTGAAATATAATATGGTTCATGCAAAAGCTTTAGGGTAAATCATATGATGTGGAATAGAATGATTTCATAGCAAAGTTGAAGGAAATGTCCTTCATTTAAGGCGACACAAAATTCAAGGGTTCGGTCAGTTATTTCATATTATACTTCTGAAAAAAAATGTGGTTCCTGCAAAAGCTTTAGTGTGAATCATATGATGTGGAATAGAAGGACTGGACAGCAAATTTAAGAAAATGGTGTCCTTCATTTAAAGCGACATGAAATTCAAAACTAACAGCGAGAAGCGGAAGAAAGAAGAACAAATGACAAATGCATTTAGCGATGCCTAATTATTAGACAAAGCATTTGGAAATTATCGCTTGTGAAGAATTTGAATGGAAACCACGGACATGAACAGGAGATTGGAACAAGACCCAGTGGCGCCACCTTCAGGTGGATCTTGCTGAAACGCAATACCAACCCATGCCTGGTCACAAGGAGTGGATATGCTAAATTTCGAAGGAATCCGACAAATGTTTTGGAAGTTATCGCCTGTGAAGGATTTGAACAGACATCCACAGACACAAAGAGAGCAAGACCCATTTTAACTGGAATGGACATGAACAAGCGAAACTCAGTGGCGCCACCTTCAGGCAAATGTTACTGAAATTCAGTACGCAACCGCGTCTTCTCTTAAGGAATGCGTATGCCAAATTTCGGAAGAATCCAAGAAAGCGTTTGGAAGTTATCGCTTGTAACTGACATCCACGGACACAAAGAAGCAAGATTCATTTTGACCCAGTGGCGCCACCTTCAGGCAGATGTTGCTGAAATGCGATACCGACTGGCGTCTTGTCGCAAGGAATGCGTATGCCGAATTTCGGAAGAATCTAACAAAGCGTTAGGAAGTAATCATTCGAACGGACATGCACGGACATGCACGGACACATAGAAGTAAGAACCATGTTAAAGTCCCCCGGCCGCGTTGCGGAGGGGGACAAAAAGGATTGGGTACGAAAAGGTTAGGGTCGAATCAATCGGTTTGGGCTGTTCGTTCACCAACAACAATTATTGGACCCTGCCATTTCAAATATTGATTACTCATACTGCATCAGCAGCTTGATTTTATATGCGTGAGTTTCAGATCACTATCATGGTTATTGCTTAATTTCGAAATATTTCAATAACTGGAAAGGTTACTGATCTTGCCGACCCTCGAAAATGTCAACAACATCACCCTGAAATGTTTTCCTTACATGACGATTACGCCTGAAATGTATGTAGTGCCCCCCCCCCCCCCCCCACACTTCACGGTTCCCGCGTCTTTCTCACCATGAAGCTTATTTTGACCCGTGAAAATGTCTTGAACACAGTGTGACACTGTATATCATAATCATATGACTTACCAATGGTATTGACGAAGTGATCAACTGTGCCCCTGTGCATTCTAAAATGTCTTCGAAAATCAACATCCTCGTACAGGGGCACAACATTCTCGGCGTATCCTTGTATCCGAACTGCTTCCTTCCTGTCCTCATCTACGCAAATACCAGCTACTGTCATCATTTCCACAAACACACTAAGCACCCCCCTTCCTCACTAACCAATCTTACTTCATCCTCCATTCCCAAAACTTCCTCTAACAATAAAAAATCTTTCAAATCGCGCACCTGCTGATCCTCTGCCGCCATATTGACTGCCCGGATTCTACTGAGTCAGCGTTCCATTCAACCTGTAACCATCTGGACCATCTATACGCGGTAAGATTGACCCTGGGATCGTGTGTATCCATTTCAGACTACTTTCGGCAACTGCTAGAGGGAATTTCCAGAAATCAATACCACGTACTTCGTCCGCCAATCAGCTAAAGTCACCGACGTAACCCAACGTAACCCACCATTTTCGAGTCATGTGATGATCTACTTGTTCAAAATTACAGATCTACCACACCTCTTGGATGATACGAAAGTTATTTATACCTATATATTTTGTAAGCCCATATCATGTATGACCTGTAATTTATCGTGACTGTTCGTGACCCGAACAAATCCGGTAATATTGCTCGCGATAATGCACTTGATAAAGTCTGTACGCAAATACCATCACCCCAATACTAATCATTTCATTTTCACACTCAACTGACCCCCCTTGTCTTACTTCATCTCCAAATAATACAGATGCCGCCATATTGACTGCCCGGATTCTACTGAGTCAGCGTTCCATTCAACCTGTAACCATCTGGACCATCTATACGCGGTAAGATTGACCCTGGGATCGTGTGTATCCATTTCAGACTACTTTCGGCAACTGCTAGAGGGAATTTCCAGAAATCAATACCACGTGACTTCGTCCGCCAATCAGCTAAAGTCTACCGACGTAACCCCAACGTAACCCACCATTTTCGAGTCATGTGATGATCTACTTGTTCAAAATTACAGATCTACCACACGTCTTGGATGATACGAAAGTTATTTATACCTATATATTTTGTAAGCCCAGGCAATATCTGTTTCCGGGGTATGTATGAAAACCTGTAATTTATCAGAGTTTTCGAGTCTGTTCTCCGCCGGATGACGGCCGAACAGAATCCGGTAAAACACCGGATATTGCTCCGCGATAATGGAGACACACGATTCGCAAGCCATCTTATGGATGGCGAAGTGTACGCAAATGCGTTCCATTGGATCCGCTCTTCCGATCATTCCCGAAGTTATCCGGAATAGCCAAAGGAAAACACCCATGGAGTGGTCTTGTGGCGCTTCGGTTTGGCTGAGATCCTGATTGACGCACACTGGCATTCCGACCTCAGCGCCGGACCCCTGTGACATTTGATCAAAGCAAAGCGAATCACTTGACTGGCTGACAGAGTAGGCGACGTCATCAATGAATTATTTACGTTCAAAAAAGCCGTTTGCTAGGTCTCTCGACAGTAGAAGAGAAAGAGGGAGGTAATGGCCGGGTAGCGGGGCTGGAGTCACCAAGGAATCACCTTGTTGATTTCCTGGATATTTTGCCACCATAAGATTCATCAGTAGGTCTATCATGTGTGTTTGAAGACGATGTTGGTGGTATTAGACTTTCTGCATTTCTATCTTTTGCAAACTCTGACAGAGGCATGCATTTATGCAGCTCCCAGGGGATAACGCCCAGAGATAATTTCAGAAAAGCTCTAAAAGGGCAATGTTTATGCATTTTAAGAAGCAAACATCGCATTTCAAATACAGACATCTAACACATATGGCCATCTCTGGCAATGAAACAAATCTGCAGTTTGCGGGACTAAAGCACAAAATTTGCTGGGATACCACGTTGACCAACCTGGATTAGCAAACAATCGGTGACCAAGATGGAAAGAAAGGGTAACGTCTTAAAAACGATGCAAATTCTAAGGTGGCCAACATTAGCTCATCATAAAGAGTGACCATATGCTGTAGCATTTGTAAATTGAGAAAGTATTTGTACTCATCAAGATTAATTGCAATTATAACAAAAGTCTGGAGGCCGAATATGGTAGATTAAGAGGAAAATTCCATTTCGTCAGATTCATACCAATAATGACAGAAGAACAAAATTTGGTGGGAAGATACGAATTGAAAAGACGATTGGTAGTCAATCAATAGAAATTTCGCAATATTGCGGAATTTTTCCTTAATTTTCCTTCTCCCTGTCTTCCGTACGGCCACTGTTTGGCCGATTACGCTCTTCAAAGAAACATAACAGGATTTACCACTTCATTTGGTTCAAGTAAAAATGAGAAAATAAAATAACCCCAAAATTATCATCATTATTATTCAGTCGCGGTGACGTCATCACAGCATCAGATGAAGGTTTCAATAGATGGTTAAAAAAAAGGTCATGGAGCACTTTTCAGCTACCTAACCATAATGGAAATACCGGAAGGACCATACCCTACCTGCAAACTTGGGTTGAGAATACAGAAAGAGTTAGGGTCCGGAAAAAGATTTATCAGCCAAAAATTTCGAAAGTATCGAAAAATTTAAAAATAAATTATTACTCATGTTATGACGTCACTTTGACAGGTTTTACATGCCGAAACAGCATTGTACTCTTTGTCCACAAATTCTGTTATAAATATTCTATGGCGTTTGCGCTACAAAAATATTTGCAGATTGTGTGTTTTGTTTCCCTTTGTTGTCTCTTGCCATATATACGTGTAGCAATGTATAGACGATTATCTAGACAAATCTGTTATGTATTGTATCATCCGCGTAATTTTCCGCGATTCAAAGAAGCACATAAACCACATCGATAACAGATGAGAAATTACATTCACTCACCCCAATCTGTGGTCTTTCTGGGTTGGAAAGCCACCAATATTACTAGTCACAAACATTTACTTCCACCCGAAATGCGGCAGATAACAAATAAATCGAGACACATCATCGAGCCAGCCATGTAATGTTTTGATGTGGAGACAAATGTACGACTATCGAAAATGTAGACAGATTTTTAACTCGTACAATTTTACCCGTGGAACCCGGCATGTGGAAGCACGGATATTGCACTTGTGTTGGCCTGGAAGAGATTCTATATCTAGTCCCACGGGCATAATTTGACGGAATCTGATCCACATTTCCTATAGCCGTACATCTGCTCCACTTCACATGTTTGTCGACCGGATTACACTTTAGCGGATACCATGCATACAGAGGATCGTTAATTCTCCCCGGCTATGTGATAGGTAATGTAAACAAGAACTATTTTTGAAAAATCTGGCAAGGTAGAAGAGAAAAGAAATGGCAAACAGTAAGAAGCTTGTACTGGTCTATCGAACTGTGAGATTCCAACTGCACATACTGGTGTCTCTACGTAACGTTTGGGTGCTTTAAAAAGTGATATTTTATGATCATGCCACACAAATGGAGAATCTGTGTTAATACTATCAGGCCTCGGCGGAGTGGGGGCATTATGGCCCCCACTACCAAACTTCCTGTTCTATTTCCGGAAATGACAAAAATGTGAGAACTGAATTTCCAACTCACGCTCGCGAACTTGTCATGTGCCGGGCTCAGTAGTATTGAAGTTTACTGCAGCGAGATAAGAATTACAAGCGTCTAGTCCGTCATTCATAATCCAGCCGTCGTCCATTAGAGAATATCCGCGTCCATACCCTTACTGTCCAGAAGTGTCACACTTCATGTGAAGTGTGCCTAGAAGTGCCTCTGAAGAGTACACTTGAAAGGCACTTCAACGACAGAGAAAAATATTGGCACACTTCAAAGGTACTTCATTAGAAAAAGGCAGTAGTCAAGGGACTCCTCAAAGACACTTCATGGACTTTGTCAATTTCATAACAAAAAAATGAGGGACTTCAGAGACACTTCTGAGACTTTCTTTTTGTTCGGCATAATCCAAGGTACTCCTCAAAGACACTTCTTGGACTTTGTCAGTTCTTCAGCAAAACTTAGGGGACTTCAGAGACACTTCTGAGACTTTGTTTTTGTTCTGCATAATCTAAGGTACTCCTCAAAGACACTTCTTGGACTTTGTCAGTTATATAGCATAACTTGGGGGACTTCCCCTTGCAAAAAATATCTTCTAGCATCCTATAAGATTTTGAAAAATCCTAAAGATTCTAAAAAATCATATGAGCTTCTAAAATATAAGAGTCTGAAAAATCCTATAAGATTCTGAAAAAATCCTATTAGATTCTGAAAAATCCTATAAGATTCAATCCAATAGGATTTCTAGATTATTGAAATTTTCCCACAAACTGTTACAGTAACATAACATTATAAATTAGAACTACATGTTTACAAGTTTCAGTTATATTAATTTGCTCTGGAAATATCCCAGCTTAAAGTTGGCTGATTTGATTTCACTCAGTGACATTAAATCTCATTTCAATGAAACCACCAAACATCAGATTTGTACTTCACATTTCAAAATAGCTACAGCTGTGTAAAATATTCACATGTGGTTACTGACATATTACTCAGAACTGTGAACATACTTTTTGATATTTTAAAGTGATCAGTACTATGGGTTTCTATTTGAATAGAATAAAGACATTAATAACACCAGTCTCTCACATATTAGATAAGAAATTTTGTTGAATTCAGATTTTATAGTCATTCCAAATCCATGATTTTATAGTAAAATTGGACAAAATGGGAAAATATTTTTAGAAGAATCAGTTCTAACATAATGTCAGCAACAAAAAAATACCCATTAAAGAATACTTTATATTATCCTCTTCATCATTATCACTAAGTATAATATATATAATTTCTGTTTCTAATAGTCTTTATCTTCTGAACTGTCTTTGCCAAAATGGGTGGAGTTATCTGCCCTTGAAAATTTAATTGAACACTGGGGGCGCCACCAGACGATAACAATCAAAATGGCTGACCTCTCCAACTGCAGAAATCAGATGGATTTGTTCCTGTTAAGCTAGAACTATGGAGGTTTGAAGAACTGTATTGCAGATGGTGATGATAGCAGCTAGTGATATGGTAAGTAACTTATAAATATAACTAAAATTTTTCTGTTTTTCATAACTTAATAAGCAAAGAACTGAGCTGAACAGTGATGTAGACCTGGGAGTGTCAGCTATTTATTTTATCAACAAGTTTCCCTTGACATATTAAAAAATTGATATTGGCCTCAATAAATATTTTGCTATATGGACTGCAGGTTATTATAATGTATTCCACCTTATAATTGCAGTCAAATTTAATGGGTCATGTAACATGGCGAAGTATCCATATCTCTGTCCCAATATCACTTTCAGATCTATCCAGGTTGATCAAGGCAGTGTGGATTAAATGCCATTGTTATGATTGTGTGAATTGTCAGCTTGGAAACACCAGGCTTGGGGACCTCATATGAAGATTGGCATGCACCCCTGGAGGAAATCCCCTGAGGGTGAGATATTTTTATCACAAAACTGTTCACTTCATGTCAAAACAGGTGGATTTAACTGGTTGGGGGGATGGTAGCTCTAAATAAATTATCTCGTTGTTTTGATTTTTTATTGATTCATAAATTGTATTGATTTTTTCCTTGCAGAATGTAGAATATTCCCATACCAGATTTTTGACAAAATGGTAAAGAAATAAGTTTTAGAATATATTGATAATAAAATGTTAGCATTACCTGTTTTAGCTGTAATCAAAAAAAGTATAATCAATTATTAATTTTCATCATTATAACAGGCTATATTTTCCTTGTCTTTTGATTGCACTGTTCATATACCAAAGCTAAGGATCTTCACACTTCAATTCCCTGAATTGTACATTTTTACCCACATCTTGAGAAATGAGAACATTTCATTTCATACATTTATTTCATTTAAAAAATTTAAGAATACAATTTGTAGTTAATAAGCATTTATTTGTTATTTGAAGCCTTGCATGAAGATTTAGTTGAACCAGGGATTAACAGAGACAAATTATCAAAATCCACATGATTGTTTCTAATGGCTTCTTTGTCAATTACAAGCGTCTAGTCCGTCATTCATAATCCAGCCGTCGTCCATTAGAGAATATCCGCGTCCATAATCCAAAGACCTATTCCATTTCCATATAACAGTATTAGCACCAAATTCAAAAAGACAAAAGTATACATAAACATAGGCTTGTTTCCTGCAAGAGAGAAGCTACTTTCATAATTCCAGAATACAGCTGCAACAAGGAACTCGGCTCACTTCAAGCAGCCACTCGACTGATGGGAAATTTGATGAGCACACCTAGGTATGGTTGATTTCTTCATAGTGTATATTGGTTAGAACATCACACAAACTGTTTATCTCCATTGTTGTATATCATGGAGTACCAAAGAAAGGATAATAGACATCTTCATCAATCTTTTGTAAATCGTAGGGATGTGTTCCATTCTTTACCCTTTATGGTAGTCAACCTATTCAATCATCCTGAGTGTATTAAAAAAAAAAGAAAAACTGGATTGCATGTCATATGGAACCATATATACAATAGATCAGGTTTTAATTATATGCATGTATTTATCGCCACAGGCCAAGAAGTTCACAATTCAGACTGGTGGGTTTCAGCGTTGGGTTACGTCCGAGTGGACCTCGGGGCAACTGAAGTAAACTATCCTTCGAAAGATCTGCTGCTTCAAGTTCAAGTTGGAAAAGAACACGGTCACCCTTGAAAAATAATACTGCAATAAATTCTCATACCAAAGACTGCATGTAAATACATACATATATAGTACTGTGCTGTATTTTGTCTCAAGGATTTGTGCTAGCGGTGTATTGTAAATATTTTATGATGTACTGTTCTGTCTCACTCTGTATTTTCTCTGAATAAAACTTTCTGTGCTCAAATATATATTTGTGTATTCTTTTCTGGGAAAGTAAATATCTCGTGGCTTTACATACCTTCTCATCACACGGATTTGCTATGATACTAATAAGGTACTTCAAGAGCACTTCAGAAGTGCATATGAAAGGTATCCTTCTGTAGAAGAGTGGATGAAGTGACTTGCCATATAAGGACATTGAAGTGCCTCAAATATTCTAATTAGGTACTTCAAGAGCACTTCAGAAGTGCCTATGAAGGTTACCCTTCTGTGGAAGTGTCTATGAAGTGCCTTTGCAGTACCTAATTAAAATATTTGAGGCACACTTCTAAGTGACTTCATTGTGACTTCATTGTGACTTCAATGCCCTTATATGGCATTGCTACAAAACAATACCCACACTGCAAGCACATTTTGACTCTGAGCCTTGCACTTCAAGGTTGAAATATGGCCACACTTCAAAGTTACTTCAAAGTTACTTCAAAGACACTTCTGGACAGTAAGGGTAATCCAAAGACCTATTCCATATAACAGTATTAGCACCAAATTCAAAAAGACAATCATTGTATACATAAACATAGGCTTGTTTCCTGCAAGAGAGAAGCGGTCAACAGTTTTCAATGATGCCGGCAAGACATCATGATGTTCCAAAAATATCAAATCCGTGTCACTGATCAGTATTCTTAATCCATAATATTCGTTGTAAAGTCGTCATCTAAAGAATGATGTATCTCAGTCACGCTTTGATTGTGACTGTTCATATGAGTACCATGAGGATCTTGAAGTACATGGGTTCATACGGCCCCTAGCCCCGGGTTAAGCGGAATTAGACACAAGTTACGAAACGTAGCGCCATAGATCTTGCACGCTTCGTTCGTATTTTGCTATCAGCATGCGATATGTATCGCCAAATTTGAGAAACTTTGAGTGGAGGCGCTTGGTGGAATAGCCCTGCTTTATAAGTTTCTGCAACAATGTTTTGTGACGTTGATTAAAATCATCACATTTAACACAGGATCTAGCAAATGCTACTAAGCGAGATATGTATACGCCATATGCAGGTCCCACTGGAATATTACTATCCAGAAAGGGATAGTTTACGATGTCGAAATTGTAATCATCTCTTTTGTCATAAAGTCGACGAGAGAGAATGCCCGCTTCATTTTTATAGAGATAGAGATCTAAATATGATGTGCCTGTAGGGCTATCTGTAGTTTCCTTCAAATCCAGTGAAGGTGGATATATATCCTTCACTGCGTCATTTATATAGCGATTATCCACAGCGAGAAGATCGTCTATATAGCGTTTGGTGAATGAGAAGGAACGGGCTTTGAGATGCCTGAGATACAACACATATCACGAATCGTTAGATTCTTGGTATGTGCTTAAGAATAGGTTAACCAGAAGACTATTCTGTGAAGTCATGTGACGCAGTCAGTATGTCGGCACCTCTTCCCACTTCCCTTATATGTGTTGTATTTTTTACCTGTATATGGCGAGATTCTGCTGGTGGACGTTTCGTCCCCGAGGCCCGCCCCCTGTACAGAACTTTTGGTCTTTGATATATGTTGGCATTTGTGGGAAGTTGATGCTGGGTCGACATCGGGCCTTACAGACTAGTCTTTTGTGTTAAATGCCGTCATTTACATCTGACGACGATACAGCTCACCAATCTCCAATGTACGAGTTGTCACAGCGAAACAGCTCACCAATTACCAGTATACGAGTTGTCAGAGCATTTCCATCATAGCTCTCTAGATTTGTATCTAATACCGCATATGCCGGAGCTAGGGGCCGTGTGGTCATATCATCCAAGTTGCCACATGAACAGGTACAATAAAAGCGTACCTGAGATACAACACATATCACGAATCGTTAGATTCTTGGTATGTGCTTAAGAATAGGTTAACCAGAAGACTATTCTGTGTAGTCATGTGACGCAGTCAGTATGTCGGCACCTCTTCCCACTTCCCTTATATGTGTTGTATTTTTTACCTGTATATGGTGAGATTCTGCTGGTGGACGTTTCGTCCCCGAGGCCCGCCCCCTGTACAGACCTTTTGGTCTTTGATATATGTTGGCATTTGTGGGAAGTTGATGCTGGGTCGACATCGGGCCTTACAGACTAGTCTTTTGTGTTAAATGCCGTCATTTACATCTGACGACGATACAGCTCACCAATCTCCAATGTACGAGTTGTCACAGCGAAACAGCTCACCAATTACCAGTATGCGAGTTGTCAGAGCATTTCCATCATAGCTCTCTAGATTTGTATCTAATACCGCTTATGCCGGTGCTAGGGGCCGTGTGGTCATATCATCCAAGTTGCCACATGAACAGGTACAATAAAAGCGTACCTGAGATACAACACATATCACGAATCGTTAGATTCTTGGTATGTGCTTAAGAATAGGTCAACCAAAAGACTATTCTGTGAAGTCATGTGACGCAGTCAGTATGTCGGCACCTCTTCCCACTTCCCTTATATGTGTTGTATTTTTTACCTGTATATGGTGAGATTCTGCTGGTGGACGTTTAGTCCCCGAGGCCCGCCCCCTGTACAGATCTTTTGGTCTTTGATATATGTTGGCATTGGTGGGAAGTTGATGCTGGGTCGACATCGGGCCTTACAGACTAGTATTTTGTGTTAAATGCCGTCATTTACATCTGACGACGATACAGCTCACCAATCTCCAATGTACGAGTTGTCACAGCGAAACAGCTCACCAACTACCAGTATACGAGTTGTCAGAGCATTTCCATCATAGCTCTCTAGATTTGTATCTAGTACCGCTTATGCCGGTGCTAGGCGCCGTGTGGTCATATCATCCAAGTTGCCACATGAACAGGTACAATAAAAGCGTACCTGAGATGCAACACATATCACGAATCGTTAGATTCTTGGTATGTGCTTAAGAATAGGTTAACCAGAAGACTATTCTGTGAAGTCATGTGACGCAGTCAGTATGTCGGCACCTCTTCCCACTTCCCTTATATGTGTTGTATTTTTTACCTGTATATGGAGAGATTCTGCTGGTGGACGTTACGTCCCCGAGGCCCGCCCCCTGTACAGACCTTTTGGCCTTTGATATATGTTGGCATTTGTGGGAAGTTGATGCTGGGTCGACATCGGGCCTTACAGACTAGTCTTTTGTGTTAAATGCCGTCATTTACATCTGACGACGATACAGCTCACCAATCTCCAATGTACGAGTTGTCACAGCGAAACAGCTCACCAATTACCAGTATACGAGTTGTCAGAGCATTTCCATCATAGCTCTCTAGATTTGTATCTAATACCGCTTATGCCGGTGCTAGGGGCCGTGTGGTCATATCATCCAAGTTGCCACATGAACAGGTACAATAAAAGCGTACCTGAGATACAACACATATCACGAATCGTTAGATTCTTGGTATGTGCTTAAGAATAGGTTAACCAGAAGACTATTCTGTGAAGTCATGTGACGCAGTCAGTATGTCGGCACCTCTTCCCACTTCCCTTATATGTGTTGTATTTTTTACCTGTATATGGCGAGATTCTGCTGGTGGACGTTATGTCCTCGAGGCCCGCCCCCTGTACAGACCTTTTGGTCTTTGATATATGTTGGCATTTGTGGGAAGTTGATGCTGGGTCGATATCGGGCCTTACAGACTAGTCTTTTGTGTTAAATGCCGTCATTTACATCTGACGACGATACAGCTCACCAATCTCCAATGTACGAGTTGGCACAGCGAAACAGCTCACCAATTACCAGTATACGAGTTGTCAGAGCATTTCCATCATAGCTCTCTAGATTTGTATCTAATACCGCGTATGCCGGTGCTAGGGGCCGTGTGGTCATATCATCCAAGTTGCCACATGAACAGGTACAATAAAAGCGTACCTGAGATACAACACATATCACGAATCGTTAGATTCTTGGTATGTGCTTTAGAATAGGTTAACCAGAAGACTATTCTGTGAAGTCATGTGACGCAGTCAGTATGTCGGCACCTCTTCCCACTTCCCTTATATGTGTTGTATTTTTTACCTGTATATGGCGAGATTCTGCTGGTGGACGTTTCGTCCCCGAGGCCCGCCCCCTGTACAGACCTTTTGGTCTTTGATATATGTTGGCATTTGTGGGAAGTTGATGCTGGGTCGACATCGGGCCTTACAGACTAGTCTTTTGTGTTAAATGCCGTCATTTACATCTGACGACGATACAGCTCACCAATCTCCAATGTACGAGTTGTCACAGCGAAACAGCTCACCAATTACCAGTATACGAGTTGTCAGAGCATTTCCATCATAGCTCTCTAGATTTGTATCTAATACCGCTTATGCCGGTGCTAGGGGCCGTGTGGTCATATCATCCAAGTTGCCACATGAACAGGTACAATAAAAGCGTACCTGAGATACAACACATATCACGAATCGTTAGATTCTTGGTATGTGCTTTAGAATAGGTTACAGAAGACTATTCTGTGAAGTCATGTGACGCAGTCAGTATGTCGGCACCTCTTCCCACTTCCCTTATATGTGTTGTAATTTTTTCCTGTATATGGCGAGATTCTGCTGGTGGACGTTTCGTCCCCGAGGCCCGCCCCCTGTACAGACCTTTTGGTCTTTGATATATGTTGGCATTTGTGGGAAGTTGATGCTGGGTCGACATCGGGCCTTACAGACTAGTATTTTGTGTTAAATGCCGTCATTTACATCTGACGACGATACAGCTCACCAATCTCCAATGTACGAGTTGTCACAGCGAAACAGCTCACCAATTACCAGTATACGAGTTGTCAGAGCATTTCCATCATAGCTCTCTAGATTTGTATCTAATACCGCTTATGCCGGTGCTAGGGGCCGTGTGGTCATATCATCCAAGTTGCCACATGAACAGGTACAATAAAAGCGTACCTGAGATACAACACATATCACGAATCGTTAGATTCTTGGTATGTGCTTTAGAATAGGTTAACCAGAAGACTATTCTGTGAAGTCATGTGACACAGTCAGTATGTCGGCACCTCTTCCCACTTCCCTTATATGTGTTGTATTTTTTACCTGTATATGGAGAGATTCTGCTGGTGGACGTTACGTCCCCGAGGCCGCCCCCTGTACAGACCTTTTGGCCTTTGATATATGTTGGCATTGGTGGGAAGTTGATGCTGGGTCGACATCGGGCCTTACAGACTAGTCTTTTGTGTTAAATGCCGTCATTTACATCTGACGACGATACAGCTCACCAGTCTCCAATGTACGACTTGTCACAGCAAACAGCTCACCAATTACCAGTATACGAGTTGTCAGAGCATTTCCATCATAGCTCTCTAGATTTGTATCTAATACCGCTTATGCCGGTGCTAGGGGCCGTGTGGTCATATCATCCAAGTTGCCACATGAACAGGTACAATAAAAGCGTACCTGAGATACAACACATAGCAAGAATCGTTAGATTCTTGGTATGTGCTTTAGAATAGGTTAACCAGAAGACTATTCTGTGAAGTCATGTGACGCAGTCAGTATGTCGGCACCTCTTCCCACTTCCCTTATATGTGTTGTAATTTTTACCTGTATATGGCGAGATTCTGCTGGTGGACGTTTCGTCCCCGAGGCCCGCCCCCTGTACAGAACTTTTGGTCTTTGATATATGTTGGCATTTGTGGGAAGTTGATGCTGGGTCGATATCGGGCCTTACAGACTAGTCTTTTGTGTTAAATGCCGTCATTTACATCTGACGACGATACAGCTCACCACTCCCCATGTATGAGCTGTCACAGCGAACAGCTCACCAATTACCAGTATACGAGTTGTCAGAGCATTTCCATCATAGCTCTCTAGATTTGTATCTAATACCGCTTATGCCGGTGCTAGGGGCCGTGTGGTCATATCATCCAAGTTGCCACATGAACAGGTACAATAAAAGCGTACCTGAGATACAACACATATCACGAATCGTTAGATTCTTGGTATGTGCTTTAGAATAGGTTAACCAGAAGACTATTCTGTGAAGTCATGTGACGCAGTCGGTATGTCGGCACCTCTTCCCACTTCCCTTATATGTGTTGTATTTTTTACCTGTATATGGCGAGATTCTGCTGGTGGACGTTACGTCCCCGAGGCCCGCCCCCTGTACAGACCTTTTGGTCTTTGATATATGTTGGCATTTGTGGGAAGTTGATGCTGGGTCGACATCGGGCCTTACAGACTAGTCTTTTGTGTTAAATGCCGTCATTTACATCTGACGACGATACAGCTCACCAATCTCCAATGTACGAGTTGTCACAGCGAAACAGCTCACCAATTACCAGTATACGAGTTGTCAGAGCATTTCCATCATAGCTCTCTAGATTTGTATCTAATACCGCTTATGCCGGTGCTAGGGGCCGTGTGGTCATATCATCCATGTTGCCACATGAACAGGTACAATAAAAGCGTACCTGAGATACAACACATATCACGAATCGTTAGATTCTTGGTATGTGCTTAAGAATAGGTTAACCAGAAGACTATTCTGTGAAGTCATGTGACGCAGTCAGTATGTCGGCATCACTTCCCACTTCCCTTATATGTCTTGTATTTTTTACCTGTATATGGCGAGATTCTGCTGGTGGACGTTATGTCCCCGAGGCCCGCCCCCTGTAAAGACCTTTTGGTCTTTGATATATGTTGTCATTTGTGGGAAGTTGATGCTGGGTCGATATCGGGCCTTACAGACTAGTCTTTTGTGTTAAATGCCGTCATTTACATCTGACGACGATACAGCTCACCAATCTCCAATGTACGAGTTGTCACAGCGAAACAGCTCACCAATTACCAGTATACGAGTTGTCAGAGCATTTCCATCATAGCTCTCTAGATTTGTATCTAATACCGCGTATGCCGGTGCTAGGGGCCGTGTGGTCATATCATCCAAGTTGCCACATGAACAGGTACAATAAAAGCGTACCTGAGATACAACACATATCACGAATCGTTAGATTCTTGGTATGTGCTTTAGAATAGGTTAACCAGAAGACTATTCTGTGAAGTCATGTGACGCAGTCAGTATGTCGGCACCTCTTCCCACTTCCCTTATATGTGTTGTAATTTTTACCTGTATATGGCGAGATTCTGCTGGTGGACGTTTCGTCCCCGAGGCCCGCCCCCTGTACAGACCTTTTGGTCTTTGATATATGTTGGCATTTGTGGGAAGTTGATGCTGGGTCGACATCGGGCCTTACAGACTAGTCTTTTGTGTTAATTGCCGTCATTTACATCTGACGACGATACAGCTCACCAATCTCCAATGTACGAGTTGTCACAGCGAAACAGCTCACCAATTACCAGTATACGAGTTGTCAGAGCATTTCCATCATAGCTCTCTAGATTTGTATCTAATACCGCTTATGCCGGTGCTAGGGGCCGTGTGGTCATATCATCCAAGTTGCCACATGAACAGGTACAATAAAAGCGTACCTGAGATACAACACATATCACGAATCGTTAGATTCTTGGTATGTGCTTAAGAATAGGTTAACCAGAAGACTATTCTGTGAAGTCATGTGGCGCAGTCAGTATGTCGGCACCTCTTCCCACTTCCCTTATATGTGTTGTATTTTTTACCTGTATATGGCGAGATTCTGCTGGTGGACGTTTCGTCCCCGAGGCCCGCCCCCTGTACAGACCTTTTGGTCTTTGATATATGTTGGCATTTGTGGGAAGTTGATGCTGGGTCGACATCGGGCCTTACAGACTAGTCTTTTGTGTTAAATGCCGTCATTTACATCTGACGACGATACAGCTCACCAATCTCCAATGTACGAGTTGTCACAGCGAAACAGCTCACCAATTACCAGTATACGAGTTGTCAGAGCATTTCCATCATAGCTCTCTAGATTTGTATCTAATACCGCTTATGCCGGTTCTAGGGGCCGTGTGGTCATATCATCCAAGTTGCCACATGAACAGGTACAATAAAAGCGTACCTGAGATACAACACATATCACGAATCGTTAGATTCTTGGTATGTGCTTTAGAATAGGTTAACCAGAAGACTATTCTGTGAAGTCATGTGACGCAGTCAGTATGTCGGCACCTCTTCCCACTTCCCTTATATGTGTTGTATTTTTTACCTGTATATGGCGAGATTCTGCTGGTGGACGTTTCGTCCCCGAGGCCCGCCCCTGTACAGACCTTTTGGTCTTTGATATATGTTGGCATTTGTGGGAAGTTGATGCTGGGTCGACATCGGGCCTTACAGACTAGTCTTTTGTGTTAAATGCCGTCATTTACATCTGACGACGATACAGCTCACCAATCTCCAATGTACGAGTTGTCACAGCGAAACAGCTCACCAATTACCAGTATACGAGTTGTCAGAGCATTTCCATCATAGCTCTCTAGATTTGTATCTAATACCGCTTATGCCGGTGCTAGGGGCCGTGTGGTCATATCATCCAAGTTGCCACATGAACAGGTACAATAAAAGCGTACCTGAGATACAACACATATCACGAATCGTTAGATTCTTGGTATGTGCTTAAGAATAGGTTAACCAAAAGACTATTCTGTGAAGTCATGTGACGCAGTCAGTATGTCGGCACCTCTTCCCACTTCCCTTATATGTGTGTGTATTTTTTACCTGTATATGGTGAGATTCTGATGGTGGACGTTTAGTCCCCGAGGCCCGCCCCCTGTACAGACCTTTTGGTCTTTGACATATGTTGGCATTTGTGGGAACTTGATGCTGGGTCGACATCGGGCCTTACAGACTAGTCTTTTGTGTTAAATGCCGTCATCTACATCTGACGACGATACAGCTCACCAATCTCTAATGCACGAGTTGTCACAGCGAAACAGCTCACCAATTACCAGTATACGAGTTGTCAGAGCATTTCCATCATAGCTCTCTAGATTTGTATCTAATACCGCTTATGCCGGTGCTAGGGGCCGTGTGGTCATATCATCCAAGTTGCCACATGAACAGGTACAATAAAAGCGTACCTGAGATACAACACATATCACGAATCGTTAGATTCTTGGTATGTGCTTAAGAATAGGTTAACCAGAAGACTATTCTGTGAAGTCATGTGACGCAGTCAGTATGTCGGCACCTCTTCCCACTTCCCTGATATGTGTTGTATTTTGAAAGCGCCTGCATATAGTCATATTCATAAGAGAACAGATACAGGTCAGCCAACAGGGGTGCACAATTAGTACCCATTGGAATACCTATATGCTGCTGATATATTGTGTTGCCAAATTTCACATAGATATTTTTAATGAGAAATTCAAGCAGCTCTATAAACAAAGAAACATCCCATGAATGATATCTCTTGTATGTAGTCGAGCTAAAGAATGCTTTATGGCTTCCGACATTAATATATCTACGATCAGTTTTCTTGAACACAGATACTATTAATGAACCTATACGGACAATAAGGTCCTGATGAGGGATTGTAGTATAGAGAGTCGAGAAATCCCATGTGGATGCATGTCTGTACGGTATGTGACCTTTAGCATCAAATTCTTCCGTAAGACATTTTGAGTTTTTCAATATCCACATACATTCAACGCCAGAGTTCTTAGAAATAGTGGCGCAATACCTTTCCCAAAATGCTTTTACTTCCTGAAGGGCCCTCGTTAATAGGGTTGAAAGAAGCTTGGTGGTGCAGCTTCTGGAACCAGCTATGAATCTAGCTTTGTATGGTGATTTATGCATTTTGGGAGTCCAGTATATTTTTGGTATGCCGTTATGATTGGTTGGAAGACAAATACCTCTTTCCCTGAGAAACTTTTTGCGATTGTTAAATAAATCTTCCAGAGTAAATGCAGTTTGGGAGTAAGTAGACGTATTTGATGAAGATATGTCTACACTCAATTCTTTAACCAGCACCTGGTAATAGTAATATTTACATATTGATATTATATTATTCGGAGCTTTGTCTGCTGGGACTATGACGAATTTACTCTGGGGATTTGCTAGAACTTCTTGCGAATTGAGGTTTCTCAGTGCTCGTTTTGCTTGGGGAAGAGTACTTCTGTCAATATGGCGGATTGTTTCAACGACCTTGCTCTTGGTGAGGTCCAGCCAATCAACGAGTACTGTAGCTTCAACTTTTTCTCGCTTAGACCAATCAATAACGTACTGTTCTAATGCAGACAGGATTATCTTCTGGTCGGCCTTCAGATTTATTCTTCTTGGCTCTCTATATTTAGGTCCTTTCATCAGGAGTAATTTCAGATCCTTATCACTCACCACATCAAGGTCACCAGTCACAATATGTTTGCATGGTGTATAGATAAAGTTCGATAATTCACAATCACAACTGTAGCCTCCTGACGTGTATAAGTTCCAGTCAAACTCCTTGACAGCATTGGAGTAATTGAATATTTTGGTGGCTATAGATTTAGTATACTTATATGAAATGCAAGGAGGTTCTGTGAACTTGAAATAGTTTGGTACAGCGTTGCGTACCTCTGGATCATTCAGGATTCGAGGTAAATTAATGATGTCCAGTCCTTTATCTAAGTAGTTGAATTTCAAGAAAAGCCGATCATGAGATTTTCGATTATGTTCACTGGACGATACAACCGAAAATACGCTATATCTTGACATACTTTACTGATTTTTGATGGTATTATATTTCCTGAAGACGCAGATTGTTGTATATCTCTGGCTATTGGATTTAAAGCTCTCAGAGGTAACGCATACAGAACTGTACGTAAGCTATGTATACTATTGGGTGCGTTAGTTAAACCCACTAAGTAATTTAAAGTGATATGATCGTGATCATGAGAACGATGTGTTCTCCCTACCTTCGCTCGATCGGATTTCTTTCAACAGAAATTAATCCCTCGAAAAGAAACACTGTCTGACACTATGCGGGTTCCGATGTGATAATGATTCCGTTTGAGCCACAATGTACTCTTCTTTCGAACACCACGCGTCATTTTGTTGTGGCAAGGCACCTCATCAAAATCATTGCCTTCTATGGATATCCAGAACACCGAGTAAATCAGTTTTTGAACGATATATGAGTGAGTGAGTAGGATTTAACGTCGTTTTCAACATTGTTTCAGTCATATCACGACGGTGCCTACATGTGCCAGAACACGAGAGTGTCCACAGTTCCTATTATTCTGGACACTGATCAGCCCAGGCAGTACAGCACCCGGTCACCCATCCAAGTATTGACCGAGCTCAACGCTGCTTAACTTCGGTGATCTGACGAGAACCGGTGTGCCCAACGTGATGCGCCGTTCCGAACGATATATGAGCCCTCATGGGTTCAAATGTATAGTGTATGGCCTCATACTGAAGCTCTCGTTGTGTATAGAGCGACTGTGATCGGAGACGTCGATTGTATGATATTGTACTCATACGCACCCGAAGACTAGTAACGAAAGCGCAGCTTCGGTGGCACTCGTGCGTAATTTTGCCTTGACTGATCTTCAGTGAAAATAGTGTCCCAATGAGATGTTCATAATCGACTTGGCACGGTACATATTCACGTGACTATGAAGTCATTTGTAGTGGAGAAAATGCAAACATGGTTCTACTGAAGCTCTCGTTGGCAGTGTCCTCATTATTTAACGTTGAGTGCGTGACTGAAGGAGTGATTTAGTTAGGTAGGAGTGAGTAAGTGGGCGCATGAGGAACACATAAATGGGATTACTTCCGAAGAAATTGTTCGAAAACAGGAGATATGCAGCACAGTGAGAATACCGCGGTGTTGAGCAAGTGGTGTTGCGTTTGAATTGGAGCAATATGCAAGAGGTGGGAAGAATTGACGACGTTTGGTGACTAAAAAAACAACCATATGACTCTACAGGAAAGTATTCGTCGGCACCTAACATTCAGACCTGAGAATACGGTGGATACTCGGACGTTGCCTCAGTATCTCAGCCGCGCTCTTATCGCAGCTGTTCGTGTAGAGAATATGAAGTATCCACATGGTCCCTATCACTGGCTTAAGCGGAATTGGATACGCTAGCTGGGGAGCTGTGATGGCAGATCAGCTCAAACAACTCATCTGATGTTAGTGGATGAACATCATGGACGTCTGATGGAGTAAACGCCTTAACATGGGGTAACCTGGTAAATGCAAAAAAACTAACCTGTAACGTCCGACGTCGTACGGCTTACATTTCCCACCGAATAAACCTATATATATTTGTCGAGTGATATGTACAGAGGGCGGACCTCGGTGACTAACAGTCCATCAGCAGAATCCTGCCATATACAGGTAATAAATCGGAGCGATATGGAAGAGCTGAGAAAAATTGACAAGGTCTGGCAAGTGAAAAGCAACCATATGACTCTACAGGAAAGTATTCTTCGGCACCTAACATTCAGACCCATCATACATCCCGTATTAGTGTTGCGTAATGCACTATATTTGGGCCAGTATTGGACCAAAAATGGTGTTTCCTTTTCACTACCATTAACAGTTGTTAACCAACACCGTCATTTGATGTTGATCTGAGCTCATTGATGTTGATCAGGGCTCGTCATAAGCTTGAATGGGTCAATGCCATTTCCCCAACATAAGTTTATGGTGCTAAACACCCCTCACACTAAGAAAGGATGTTGGTCCAAGACCATTATTATGGCAGTGAAGATCTTCTGATACATTAATATTCATATACTGCGGATGGGATAGCAAACTGTCCCAACGTTGAAATTCTAACACAAACACGATATGGGAAGATTTCTGAGTGTAAATTTGAATAGTTCGGAAAATTTTGCTGTTCGGGGAAACAACAAATCGAAGAGAGAATAAATAAGGCGTTTGGAAAACTCATATTCTTCCGCCTGCAAATTCAGTGAATATAGCATAACAGAAATATGGCAAAAATGGCAAGATTTTTGTTCAGTTCAATGCAGGGCATAGGGCCGTAGCTTCATAATTTGTTCTTTGAATATAGATGGAACAAATCGTTGAAGTAGAGTCTAAAGAATTTACGCTCAACTCCTTTATAATGAAATGAAGACCAGCTCTTGGTAATTTTGGCAAAATACAATATTTCATCACATAAACAGGAGATGCCCATTTTCAAACCATGTTAAACATGTCCATGATGTTTCAAAACCATCCAGTGAAAACTGTGGGATTACATCAGGTCATGGTCTATATACTGGAATAAGTGCAGAAAATGAGTAAACTTCAAAAAGTCATAAACATGACAAAAATAATATTTCATCTCACAAATATGACATGCACATCTTCAAACCATGTTAAACATGTTATCGAAGGTTCACCAACTTCTGTGAGAGAAACTGCTTACTCAAGGATAGTGTGAGGGACAGGCAGCCGAAAAAACAGACAGACAGACAGAGGGACAGGCCAAACACTCCAAAACTCCGAGCATACTTCATAAAGACGTTCCATTTTAAGAATTTACCAGACTGTTTGGTGGAAACTGATATGGGTTTCAGTTTGCGCCGGTTCAATCAAGAATGAGGTATATACAGTCAAGAGTGAATATCACGCGCTGGATGCAAAAAAAAAGACGGTGCTTATTATATTTCGTCCATTTCCGCACAAACTGTCGCTTTATTTCCAATTGATAGTATCAACCAGAACGGAATATATAACCTCAATTTGGAATGCATATAAATACAGTTAAGATCACAGGTATCCTGTTTTGTGTTCATCAATTTTCCGAATATTGATTTAGTAAACTTGAATACAATGCCTCTAGTTTTTCTTCAATATGAAATTTATAAACTAACTTCTGGGCCTCACGTATCTTCTCGGCTTCGTTGTAAGAGACTTCAGTTTTATTTAACTGCTTGGGTTTTAATAATACCTTCCTTCCTCAGGCACATGCGGTCAGGCTTACTGGATGGCAAACGGGGAAGTTCATCCATAACAATGAAATAATCTGGCATGAGACCCTTTCCATCAGGAGCCAGAGAAGGCTTGAAGATATCCTCTGCGTAGGAGCGTAAGTCTTCAACGGTGATGGACTGGTCCTGCAGAGGGCTAACGAACACACAAACCTCTTCAAACAGATGTGCATTCGGGATACCGACAACAACTGCATCTTCAACAGCGGGATGCTTCTTCAACACTCCCTCAATTGATCCCGGGAATATGTTAACAGTGGAGCGTTTTATTATTTCTTTTGCCCGTCCCTTTATAGTTAGATAGCCTCCAGGCTGAAGGACCCCAATGTCACCAGTGTGAAACCAATCTACACCATCACGGGCGGCTTTCACAGACGCGTCTTCGTATGAGTAAACGCGAGCAATGCTTGAACCGCGCATGCAAATTTCACCATCCTTCCCCAGCGGTACAGTCAAACCATCATCACCGATCAGCTTAACTTCAACTCCTGGAAGGATATAAGTACCTATTGCTTCTTCTTCCCAGCGAATATCTGCATACGGGATCATAGAACAATCAATGCCTTCGGTCGATCCGTACCCAAAGTGAAGATTTTTTCCGCATCGTTGAAAGGCCAATCGTGTATGGTCGTCCAACACTTGTCCACCAAAATAACCAGTCCGAAAATCAGGTAAGCTGTTCCCCTCTGCTGAAAGGTGGTCCATGTCGAGGAGAAGGCAACAGGAGATTAATGGAGCTGTTACTCCCTCTTCTGTGATGACGTCCATAATATATTGAGCCGATACTTTTGGATCCACATATACGTTAGTGGTTCCGGTTGGCAGCAACATCGTCGGAAATCCATTTACATAGCCCATCGGTCTCTCATGGAAACAAATATCGTCATTCTTCAAACCGATTGCTTGTGCTATCTCTGTCAAACCATTCATCAAGCTTGCATGAGAGTGTGGTACATATTTGCTCGACCCTGTTGACCCGGATGTTGGCCACATCAAACCTATCGTATCTGGATCGATAGCCCGGGGAATCTCAATGCCGTCTTGAGGTAACCGTTGTAGCAGGTCATCAAAATCGAAACAGTTTTCGAGCTTATTTTTCTTCTGGATGAGTATTTTTGTGAGAGTAGGGTTGGACAGAAAAGCTTGATGAAGACCAGATAATTCATTTTCGGACTGCACATGCCGAATATCTAGGATGAAAGCCGAACATCCGAGAGCAGTTGCCAAGTTTAGAAAACCGGTCCCTTTGTAAGACATAACGTTTACGGCTGCAGCTCCAGCATACATGATTCCGAATTCAGCTATAGGCCATTCCAGACTGTTTTGAACATATATTGCCACTTTGTCTCCCACTTTAACACCAAGGTGGGAGAGTTGCAGAGCTAAACGTGTCGCTTTGCAGTGTATCTGGCCGTAGGTGAGCACCTGACGTTGTTGATCAGGGAACCGCAGAACAATTGCTTCCTTGTCCGGCTGAGAGTGTACCCATTCTCTAACCTTGTCCGGGATCGAGGTATAAACGAGAGGCGTGAGCCTTGGCCGGTGGTAATAGCTTGTTGATCTTGGCAGAGCGTCCAATCCAGCCATTGTGCTGTGGAATGGTAAATGATAAATTTAAGTGATACTGATATCGCATCATGCTTCTGCTCCCATTCTGTTACTCTACAGCTAACATCTAACCTCTCTGTTTCTGAGGGGAACTGCTACACTTCCAAAGTACGCCTATGAGCAAGACCGTGAAAACAGATATTTTATATGTTAAAGTATCCTTCAGTCCAGTCATCTCACTATAATTTCCGAAAGACTCTGGTTGTTTCCAACCTTACGCCCAATGGGGACCTGAATCTGGCGACCGGGATTATTTTTCGGGTCATAACATTACACCATGAGAGGTATGGTGTCCGGGAAAATGGCACATAACACCAAAGGGGAGACGAGAACATGAAACACACATTTTACGTTATAATCTCTGCAGGTTTATATGTGGTCATTGAACGATCACATTTAGTTGAATGATCATGGAACTGTTTCGGGATAACTTTGGTGTCACGGAATGATCAAAAGGGGCATACAACACCCAGTGACGACTTAAAACGTTTGGACCGATGGCCGCCAACGTGAATCTTACTCAGAACACATGTATCTATATGATCGGAACGAGTGACTTGAGACAGCAAAACCTCGGAAAGGGCATCCATGCTCCATGGGGCCCAGGAACATGAAATACAGGTTAACCTGTCCGTATATCCGTAATCACTGAAAGGTTTTACTGAGGGGTTCTAGAGGGGAGGGGTGCAGAGAATCTAAATGACCTTAATAACCTGTTTATGATGATAATATTCCTCAAAATAATATTGATAATTTTACAAAACGAGATATCCTGAAGGATCTTGGCGCCCGCCATTGTCCGATAATTGTAAGCTAATGACAGAGGATCTTTTTGTCCATTGTTACTAAGACGATTGAGTTGTAATTTTGTTTACAGAATTTCGAATCTGAGCGAAAAAGATCGAAAAAGCGACACTGGAAAACACCAAGATATAATCTTTCTAAGTTTCCAGAGTTTCAAGATTTTTAGAAACTGAACTTATGTCGGTTGTTATAGTACAAGAGAAATGGGCAAACTTAGTCTGAAAGTGAATGTACATGTACGGAGGATCCTTCGTCTTCGTTTTGTAGTATTTTTTTTTTTTTTTTTTTTTGCACTGGAAGCGAAGAAAAATCTCTTTGACACTTTGGCATACTTAAGATTTTATAACTTGGAACGAATGCTAATTCTGTTCTGTTTACTGGACTAGTTTGAGATATTTCTTTTAAGATACCATGCTCGAAAATAGTAAGATGGTACAATACTTAATACTGAAGGGATCCGGTCCGCGCAGTAATGTTGAAACTTCGAATTTGAAAATGTCTGAATCTTGATTATTTCCCTTGGATCGAAACATGCAGTAGTTTACAGTTGTCGAGTTGTGACATTGTGTCACAAGAGTGACGTCCCTTCATGTAGCTGACCTGCCGGCAGATGAAAGGGTGGGGCAGTTCACTTGCAACTGCATGGACTAAAGAAAACTGATTTAAAATTTGACGAAATACATTTTAATTCCGAATTATTTTAACTCCTTGATATGGAAGGTGAAGATATGGATATTCTCTATAGTCAATATATAGAATATGCCCCACCGTTTGATCCATCGACTCTTGTGATGTAACGTCACAACTCGGGAATACCGTATTAATTGGATTTTCGAATCGGACCGGAAAAGGTATCTTGCACAACTAGGCCCCATGTGGGACCTGTGTACCAAATTTCAGAAAGATCCATGAAATATTTCCTGAGAATTCAAGATAACAGTGTTTCAAGGAGAAATTCAAGATGGCCATCTGGCAGCCATATTGGATTTTCGAATCGGACCAAAAAAGGTATTTTGCACAACTGGGCCACAAGGGGAATCTGTGTACCAAATTTGAGGAAGATCCATGCAGTACTTCTTGAGAAATCACGATAACAAAGTTTTATTGGGAAATCCAAGATGGCTGCCTGGTGGCCATATTGGATTTTCGAATCGGACCAGAAAAGGTATCTTGCACAACTAGGTGACAAGGGCAACCTGTGTACCAAATTTGATAAGATCCATGCAGTAGTTCCTGAGAAATCGCAATACCAAAGTTTCATGGGGAAATCCAAGATGGCCGCCTGATGGACATATTGGATTTAGGAATCGGACCAGAAAGGTCTGTTGCACAACTGGACCACAAGGGCAACCTGTCTACCACATTTGAGAAGATCCAGGCAATACTTCCTGAGAAATCACAACAAATTTTCATGGGGAAATCTAAGATGGCCGCCTGGTGGCCATATTGGATTTTCAATTTGAACCGAAAAAGGTATCTTGCACAACTAGATCATAAGGTGAACCTGTGTATCAAATTTGAGAAAGATCCATGCAGTACTTCCTGAGAAATGACGATAAAGTTTCTCGGGGAAATCCAAGATGGCTGCTTGGTGGCCATATTGGATTTTCGAATCAGACCAGAAAAGGTTTCTTGTACAACTAGTCCCCAAGGGGAGCCTGTGTACCAAATTTGAAAAAGATCCATGCAGTAGTTCCTGAGAACTCGCGGTAACAATGTTTCATGGGAAAATCCAAGATGGCTGCCTGGTGGCCACATTGGATTTTCGAATCGGACCAGAAAAGGTTTCTTGCACAACTAGACCCCAAGGGGAACCCGTGTGCCAAATTTGGAAAAAATCCATGCAGTAGTTCCTGAGAAATCGCGGTAACAAGGTTTCATGGGGAAATCCAAGATGGCTGCCTGGTGGCCATATTGGATTTTCGAATCGGACCAGAAAAGGTTTCTTGTACAACTAGACCCCAAGGGGAACCTGTGTGCCAAATTTGAAAAAGATTCATGCAGTAGTTTCTGAGAAATCGCGGTAACAAGGTTTCATGGGGAAATCCAAGATGGCTGCCTGGTGGCCATATTGGATTTTCGAATCGGACCGGAAAAGCTTTCTTGCACAACTAGACCCCAAGGGATACCTGGGTACCAAATTTGAAAAAGATCCATGCAGTAGTTCCTGAGAAATCGCGGTAACAAGGTTTCAGGGGGTAATCCAAGATGGCTGCCTGGTGGCCACATTGGATTTTCGAATCGGACCAGAAAAGATTTCTTGCACAACTAGACCCCAAGGGGAACCTGTGTACCAAATTTGGAAAAGATCCATACAGTAGTTCCTGAGAAATCGCGGTAACAATGTTTCATGGGGAAATCCAAGATGGCTGCCTGGTGGCCATATTGGATTTTCGAATCGGACCAGAAAAGGTTTCTTGCACAACTAGACCCCAAGGGGAACCTGTGTACCAAATTTGATAAAGATCCATGCAGTAGTTCCTGAGAAATCGCGGTGACAAGAATTGTTTACGGACGGACTGACGGACTGACTGACTGACGGACGACGGACGGACGACGGACCACGGACGAAAAGTGATTTGAACAGCCCACCATCTGGTGATGGTGGGCTAAAAATATCATAGCAATAACATTAGTTTCAAAGACGTATAACAACGATGTACAGGGAAACTTTGACCGTTCAGTACTGTACAGTTCCCAATTTATCAGTTCTGTAGAGAAAGTCCCGAATATTGAATGGTTCTGGACAGTAACGGAGTGTAACTGAGCAGAAATCTCAGGCCAGTACTGATTCAGTTCCGCACAGTCAAGAACTGACAATTTCCCTCTGGAAACTTGTCAGTACTGTACATGTTCTGAGCAGTACCACTCAGTTTCTGTCAAGGACCGTTCAGTTCACAGAAAAAAACAATAATTTCCTTAAATAAGAATAACACTGCATTGATTTTATAACCGAGTAAATCAGTATAGATGATAAAACAAAAATATTTGAATGAAAATGATTGGTTCAAAGGACTCTTCTGTTGCTTTTTGTCGGGTTTACCAAGGGTAAACCCTACATTAGTATCACTCTTCAGTTTTTCTTTTTTCTTCTGCACATGTGTAGTTTTGATCTCCTGCCCGGAGACTGTTCTCATTTGATGCCCCTTACAGCATTAATAAAAACATATCGTTCTGACAGTCATCCGTATTTGCAATGCACGGCAGCAAGTGCATTGAACGTGATAATTTGGACATTATCGCAGTAAACTTTATCTTTCCAATTTCTTTTAAGACTTGCCTTTCCAATCTATTTTATGCGTTATCATTTGTTACGGCGGTAAGGGTCATTCTCCACGGTCCATTTTCATTCTAACGGAAACATGGTAATGAGATAATTGTGTAGAAGCGCGGATAAACTCAGGCAGTCATGCATCATTTTCCACCCGATGTTGATCAGATCTATCGTTGTTCAGATAAGGAAGTTCGTCTTTGAGCAGTGAGTGTTGTTAAGTTTATTGTTTATCACAGAAACTTAATTCTCTATAATGTAGACAAATTCTTAATTTTCTGATAATCAAAGTTGTGCATTAACGACCTGCCTGTATGGCGAGTGACAGTACACCGACAGGCGACAGTGACCGTCCAGTCTTGAAGAAGATTTTTTTGCAGGAAATAAAAGACCGTGGAGTTGATATATCTGGGGGTGTTAAAAGTGAAACAGATTTGGAGCTGAAGCAATCTTGAGTTGAACTATTTTGTTGAAAACAGGAGTTGAAACTGGTATTGAAAACAGGAATTTGAAACAAGTGTTGAAAATAGGTATTGAACTGAAAGAAATAATTTGAGCTATACACAGTAAACTATTGCATATAGCAAAATGGGAGTTTCATTGGAACAGTAGGCTATAGATGTTGCATCGGCAAACTTAATATTATTTGCCACTCTATAAAAAGTAAGTTATCACAGCTTATGCTTCTAATTATCCATGCATTTCTACATCACTAATTTATTTGATCACAAACGTCACAGTGAATACCTTTCTAATGCAAGTAAACCCGACCTCAGTACTTTAAGTACTTTGATTAATAATAAAGGTTTGCTTATTTTTTCAAATTCAACGTAAAATATTTATTTCTCTCATCCACGAAATCCTTTCCTGGGAGCCACGCAAGATAAATATTCTTATAAGAGATTTAAAAAATATATATTCTTATACATTCTTAATTTGTAACTCCTGCTCAAGAATCAATTTCTTAGCTAGGAAATTATTTTTCTTACGGAAGAAATTACTTCTTGGGCATGAATTACGAACTAAGAAAATATGAGAATATTTTTCTTTCAAAATTCTTATAAGTATATTTATCTTGCGTGGCTCCCAAGAAAAAGATTTCTTGGATGAGAGAAATAAATATTTTCTGTTGAATCTGGAAAAATAATGAAACCTTTATTATGAAAAAGCAACAGAAGAGTTTTTTGAACCAGTCCTTTTTCATGCAAATATTCTTGCTTCGTCATCCATACTGATTTACCCCGTTATAATGTCAATGTAGTGTTTTTCTTATTTAAGGAAATTTAAGAAATGTTAGTGTTAGGACTGCACGGAACTATACTGTTTGGTAGCTATATGTACCTGAATGCATGGATCTCTGCAAGTACGGTACACTACTGATCAGTCATGTGACTGCATGTGTTGAGTTCACCTGATGATATCCTTAAATCGATTTTGAAGTTTGAGTTCCTATATCTCTGCAAACATTTGGGAGTTTTACATGCAGAAATAGCTTTGTGCTCATTATCCGCACCTTCTGTTTTAAATATTGCAGGGCGTTTGCTCTTATATATGCAGATCGCATAGTCCCTTGCCATACATAAATGCATCAATGTATAGACCATTATCTAGACAAGTGTATTATTCTTTTATCATCTAAACAAAAAGAGGAAATCGTTAGCTATTATCTAAGCATCTGAAACGGCAAATTAAAACTACAGTTCAAATAGACAAACATAATAGTGACCTACCTTAACCTTTAAATCAGCTATCCGTGGATAATGGCACGAGCTTCTTAGAGTCGATGAAGACACATCAGTGACTAAAGGACTAATGTGTCAGCAGTAATAACCGAACCTTACCAGGAACATGACCGGACATTTTCTCTGTACTTAAATCAGAGTACATATAACTACAAACAGACCGACTTGATTATATATTAGCAGGTACAGTGGATCATTAATTCTCCCCGTCTATGTGATAGGTAATGTAAACAAGAATTCTGTCAGAAAAGTGAAGACTGGCAACGCAGATGAAAAAAGAAAGGACAAACAGTAAGAAGCTTGAACTGATCTATCGAACTGTAGGATTCCAATTGCACATACTGGTGTCTCTATTTGATGATATATTATGATCATGCCACGCAAATGGGGAATCAGCGTTAATAGAACAACCAAGACAATGGGAACATTGACTGAAGAGTATATTTAGAGACAAGAATTTGCTCTACCAAACCGAAACCTCCACGTAATTTTGTTTCCATCAATTAATGCCTTAGCAAAAGCTGACCTGACTCAATTGGCTATGTATTTCTAAAATGAGACAACTACAGTCATCCCTATTAGATCACATTTTCGTTAACCTACATGATAATAAAATACATCTTATGCAATCCACGACTACCCAGTGCAGACAATAACTGACAGCTGAGGGATAATAGAGCTCATTGGGCTATTTTTCTCTCTCTCTCTCTCTCTCTCTCTCTCTCTCTCCCTCTCAAAACTTAATGATTTCTGACTCAATCTTCAATAGATAAATTATGTTAATGTCATGCAACATGCCTACATTTACAGCAATTTTCTTTCGGAATTTCTCACGAGAGATCATTTGGGTAGCACGACTGTTTAAAGGTTTTCGATGTTACTTAATATTTTTCGCTGTACATATTGAAACAACATTCGTGTAACTCCTTGTCTTCTTTATTACACACCAACCACTACTATTAACTCTTTCCGTTCATTTATAATTCATTGAACTTCTGCCAATTATTTCCGACACTAATTAAACTAATTAATAAAATAATCAAGTGCGTTATTTCTTCAATGATAATTTTTCGACTGGAATTTGCTATATCCTTGAAATCTTGCTAATCAGGTATGACTAAATGTTGCATGAAAACATGTATGTCATTGTTTTGAATCATCGTAAACTTTATCTATCTGGACGTTAGTATTCGCTCTTATTGTGGCTATTCTTGTGTGGCAGGAACCACACGGCTCTTAACCCTACCTGGCCTGGGGGGAGGGGGGCAAAATGGCACCCCCTGCCAAACTTTCTGCGTCATCTCCGGAACAACAAAAACTGGAGAGCTGAATTTATAGTTATCATATTGGGGTCATTTTGAGCCTAGGCAAGCAGAGGATCATGGGAAAATTCAAAATGGCGGCCACGCACGGTTCCAGAAAAGTTATGTTTTGTCATATTTCTTCAGAATTTCTGCTTTTCCGCGATGAAAAGTTGGCAAAAACTATTTTATTTCACATCACATTAATATTTACTAATCTATCATGCAGTTTTTGCGGAGAAATTGCATAAATGAAATATTCCGAAATTCTGACCCACAAATCGACCAAAAATATGCCATGTTGAAAATGACGTCACTGTGATGTCATCAAAGCGGCCATCTTGGATTTTTTACATTTTCTGGTAGAGCTTGAGGGTTATTGTGGTAAGTTTCAGCCCCTAGCTCAATGGGTAAGAAAACTAATTAGGGGGACCATTTCGGCACCCAGGATGGACAGGTTCCAAAAAGCCCAGGCCAGATAGGGCTAACAGTTGCCAAATCCACAAAGGAGTTCAATTCAAGACAATGCCTTTGACCTCCGAAACCTCAACACGCTGGCATACACTTTAGATCGCATTTGCTAAACACACAATAGTTCGACCCGCCTAAACCCTTATCAAAATTTATAATAGCATACTATAGATTGCTACAGCAAAATAGTAGTAAACTGCAGTTGAATGTATTCAATTATATAAGCTATAATGGCAGACTGAAGGTGGACTATGGTATATTATAGTGAATCTGTGATATAATATAGTACGTCTGGTATATTACAGTGAATCTGTAGTATGTTATATTACATGTACACCACGGCTGCTTCAAAGGTTTCTTCTTTGAAGTAGCAGGGACACAACTTGGCTGGGTGGTTCTTAGTTGCTTCGTCGCGATATAGCTGAAATATTGTTGCAAGGGGTGCTCTAAAAGCGCGGCTGAGATACTAAGGCAACGACTGGGAATCCATCGCATTTTTGGGATAGAATGTGAGATGCGAGGGAAGCTTTCCTGTGGAGTCGTACGGTTGCTTTTTAATCGCCAGACGTCATCAGTTTCTCCCACTTCTTGAATATCGATTTAATTTATTATCTATATATGGTAGGATTCTGCTGGTGGACTGTTTGTCCCCGGTGCCCGCCCTCTGTGCTTGTCATTTGGAAAATATATTTCGGCTTATTTCTTTGATGGGAAATTTAAGCCGTACGACGTCGGGCATTATAGATTAGTTTTTATGAGCATTGTCCATTATGCATTAACATCAAATGACCTATTTTCTTAGCTGATCTATCTGTCAGCACAGCGTATCTAATTCTGCTTAAGCTGGTACTAGGGGCCGTATGAATACTGCATAATCTCCACATGAACAGCTGCAACAAAAAAGCACCTTCGTTGTATCAAGCTAACTTCTACGTTCCGACTTCGAACCTGCCTTGATTTATCTGACCACCTTCAGAGTTCAAAATCCGAGGTGTAAATTTCTCCTACGAACGAGAGACGAACCAATCAGAACATACACGCAGATTGTGTGTAGAGTGACATCACCCTCATGGTGGTGATGTTGGCCCAATATATAGGTTAGCCAATCAATAACGCTCTTCTATGACACATTTCGAAATTCGAATGGTTTCGAGGTCAGTGACGTCTCGAGTCTAATCAGAAGTTCTTTGAACATTGAAGGGGCCAGATATATGAAGGAAAATTCGATGTGGGAACGTAGAAATTGGCTTGATAAAATGAAGATGTAAACACGCGACAGAGATACTAAGATTATGTCCGAGAATCAATCGTATTCTTGGGACTGAATGTAAAATGTCAAGAGAAGCTTTCTTGTTGAGTCATGTGTTTGATTTTTAGTCACCATCTCTTTCATAACGGTCCAATCTACTATAGTACTGATATATAACACATATAAGGCATATTATAGTATAACTTTCAGTCGTAAGGAGAGTGATCACTCCCGCTCTCGGTCACTCTCCTAATTCTTGTTATTGAGGAGCTATGGTCACTCTCATGGAAAAAAGAAAATATTTGAGCGTGATGCAAAATCCAGAGAGAATTTTCCTAGAATTTGCAAACACAATATATTGTAATATATTTGTAGAATACTGTTGTGCAATATACCTTGAGAATAAATATGGTTCAGATGATTAGAACTAGATAAAGAACTGTACTATCCGCAAAATACTAACCATATTCCTTGTAAATTTCAAGGTTGTCAATCAAATAGTAACCGGGAAATAAAAAAAGTGTTGATGGATTGGATAAAGGGCCATAATTCTGAGGAAAATCATCAAAACTTGTACAAATTATGACAGTATACATCGACACGGCACTAAATATATTCCATGTAAGCATCAGTTAGTAACCAAGATATGGACCTAGCAAGAAACTAGTGACTGGCAGCATTACGGGACATAACTATGCGGAAAATAATTGAACCGAGTACAATACTTGAAAGCAGTAACTAAAACATGGAACGGACAAAAAAGTATTGACTGACGGAATTAAAGGTCAACCCAAACGCTCTGAGGTCAAAAATATAAAAAAATAGTCCTTTCGATTCTGAAAATAATGATATTTTTTTCATAATTTTGTGCAGTCTGGTTGGCGAGATATTGCCGTTTGAAAGGTGAAAATCGCTCTCCTGTCAATTCCAGCTGTGACGTCACGGAGGGAAGCCGTCTTGTATTCTCTATGTTAAAGCCGTATACCACAGTCGTAAGTAGCTGCTTATTTCTGGAGATTTTCGGAGTATCGGGACATCATTTGTTAAATATGCCGCGACGTTGTGTAGTGGGAGGTTGCAGTTTTACTACAGATGACGGTGTTGGTATTCATTTGTGGCCTAAAGACGAGAAAATCGCTGCAAATTGGACGAAATTTGTACGCAACACGAGAGTGTGGAAAGAGGGCCTGAGCCAGTACTCGTATAATTTGCTCGGCACATTTTGACAGAAATTAGACATCATTCGAGGACATCTACAGCGTAGCAGTTGAATTCGGGTACAAACCAAAACTAAAGAGAACAGCTATTCCAACTATCAAACCTAAGAACAATGAGAATGTGACGGCAAAGAAATCGGACAAGGAGAATCTATCACGGACATCGGCTGAACGAACCTAGCCTGCAAGTGAGGCCTCGGGCAGGGAGACGGCTGTACATGCCCTGCTCGCTCTCGCGTGGTATTTGTTGCTTGAGCACCTACAGGCTAGACTGGATGAGTCTCTATTTCATATATACTATTTAATAATACTAAAATGATCTTTCATAAATATATATTCGCTTGATAAGTAAATAAATAAAAAACACCAATTGGAGTGAATGGCTGTAAATACAGAAGTGATAATAATACTTTCATAATCCCTTGACATTTGAGATTGTGGGAATATCATTCGATTTCAATTTAATTGAGGTAATTTGTCGAAAATTGAGCAAATGTGAATGCCGATCCACTCACCATGGCTTACTTTTCGCCATGAATGTCCAAAGTATTTTTTATCAAACTATATAATTCTGAAATTGGTATTTCATGGGGATTATGGGAAAACAAACAAAATTCAAATCGGACGTATATCAGTAGAGTTATCAACAGTTTACTGTCCATACTGCCGAATCCCGGAGTTTATCCCCTCGAAAAGGCTGCCTCGGTCAGTAACAACAATAACAACACAGATGTGCTCGTTCTTTACATCACAGAATCGTTCTACATTCAATACAGTTTGAAATATATGGACATTTGCTCTTATAGATAATAGATGCTCTGACGATAATAAGGTTTCCAGTCAAGTTGCATACCAATCATTATTCAACAAACGACCTCTCCGAATCCTGTTGTCGTCGATTTCCACGTTGTCAGAGTGGTTGTCACTGTCAGAATCGGAGCCGTACGGCTCAAATTGATAGGGCTGAATTCCGCCGTTGGTCTGCAAACAACTGTTAATTTGCCCGTCATCATCCTCCTCCGTGTCTATTTCATCTTCTTGGCGAAAAATATTTCCATCTAAGCAGCTGATATCGCTCGAATCGACATCTGAACCGGAGCTCTGACTGCACTCGCTTTCCATGTTATCCGCTGTTTTTTCTCAGGCAACTTCCCTGCGTGACGTCATCAAGCCAGCTGTGAAAGTGTGAAAAAGCCCACTTTGCTCCCATATTACGTGTGTTTCTGATCAGATTAGAATTTTTTCAATATTGTTTTCATACAAAGTGAAGTATGAACTATGATTTTTAAGGATTTTTAGACCAAAAAAAATTCCGTTTGGGTTGACCTTTAAGGACCATATCTGTGTGGAAAATCATCGAAGCGTGTAAAACAAAACTGGGCAGGGCACATCTGCAAGGTCCTAAGCATCTTCAAGGTAAGTTTCGAAGTTGTTCAGTTAATAACTGAGATATGGCCAGGACAATAAATTATTGACAGACAGGACAAGTGACCATAAAGCTGTGGAAAATCATTGAAGCGCATGAAAAGCATGAAAGTGTACATCTGCAAGGTACTGAACATCTTCTATGTTCCTATCAATATACAAGTATCGGATCTGACATTCATTATCCATTGGTTTTCCTTAAAGACTAGCCATGCCATTAATCCAATAATATTATTGTCATAGTCTTCGTTTTTATACCCACCCGTGGGGTTCCCGGGTGTAAAAATCTGAGATCATGACTGGCATTCGTCGGACCTAAGCTGAAATTCTTTTGAAAATAACCCTGTACATGTATATATATTCTGAATAAGTATGCTCACCAGGTAACATTATCACCAATCCTATCTATGCTATGAAAACTTAGAGCCTGTGTACCTCCTTCTGACATGGTCTCATTTTTCAAGCCGAACCCCTTAAAATGACGAAAAATTGGACATGTTCTGTCTAATAGCCAATGAAAACGTACGAAATGATTTCCATAAAACTACTGGACCACATGCCTCGGATGATGGCCATGTGAAAACGACAAAAAAACAATATGTCGATCTACCGGTTTTCTGTCAGATTTCTCTCCAAAATTCCACCCACGTGTTTACAGCTGAAAATAGCCACATTTTCCGAGCCTCACTTTGGCATTTCCAACCGAATGCTAAAGAATGGGACAGATCTAATCACCAAATGTCATATGTCCAGTTGAAGAGTATGAAGCACCCATCGCTATGCTGTTACAAAAATCAGATTCTAAAAATCCTGGAAGAATTACCATGTGATTAAACCTGGGTAAATACTTAATTTACAGAATCATGGAGGGGCCAATTGCTACTAAGGGGTGTAGGGTACCCTATATATCAAATTTAGCCGGCGTCGGGCATCAAAGACTTGTATTCTATTAACACTCTCTCGTGTCAGCCGTTCCTTCTATCTAATGGTCACACATTTCATCATTTTCCATCACATGACTTGGTAGAGCTATTACATCAGCTCTCTGAAATGTTTCTATTTAATACCTCTCAAACCGGTGCTAGGGGTAGTGTGGTTATTCCATTCAAGATGTCTGCATGAACAGCTACAATAAAAGCGTGGCTGGGATACAGATTATCACAGGGATGAATTTTGCTTCTTGCCTGTGGGCTCATATGACTTCTTGTCAGTATTCCGACATCGTTTTCCACCAGTCTTTTAATGTTGCGTTTAATTCTTGCCTGTATATGGTGAGATTCTGCTGGTGGAAGTTTTGTTCCCAAAGGATTGCGCCCTGTACAAATCATTGTGATTGTAGTTTTCTGATTTGCAAACATGGTGGAGAATGGAGCGCTTGATCGGCGTCGGGCCTCATGGATATTTGAATAGGAAATTGCATTCCTTTAATACTCCCTCGATTAGGCCGTTTCTTGTATCTAGCGGTCTCATATTGCGCTCGTGGTAACTATAGGAGACCTGGCACTGATCTCTGGGGACCACCGTTTCTTTCACACCGGTATATATCAAGTTTAGTGTATCAATGATGTAAGCAGTTTCAAAATGGGCGAATTTAGTAAACGATCACCTGCGCTTTCCAGCAGGAAAGTCATCTTCACAACGTCAAGACTGCTATAATGAGCCCAAAACTTTGACCATCTTGTGTAGCATACAGTGGCATTCCACTCAGTTTCATGGTATGCAAATCTGTCATCACATGATAACATGCCACAGTCGCGTAATACACGAGATCTGATTGCTCAAAATACACAGGATGATCCTTCGCTGATTGGCTGAAATTTACAGTTGCATTTACCATGAACACGATTCAGTTCCAAACAGGAGGATCATGATGATTTCAAACCCAGCATACTGACACAATGACTGAGGCAATGCTTTCCATTTTCAGCATTTGTTTATTGGCATTACCGAGGCATCCTTGACAATTATTCAAACTAGACTTAAAAATGCGAAAATTGATCAAAGTTGTTCTAGGACGCCAAAGACGGATATCGTGATTGAAATTCCTATCATGTCAACATTGCCTGGTGTTTCCATTGAGATAGGGAACGGGTTGATAATACTTGATGACAAGATCAAAATTTTGTGAAATCATCAAACGTTCGAAGTAGAACTCCAGAATTGTATAACTCAGATTCGCTTCATTGACACCGTGCTCCAACATAAATGCAATGAATTAATCTGTTTCATGAATAAAACAATAGTAGGTTTCAAATTGCACTCCTTCAAATGTTTGGAATTCATATCGGGCATGAACAATTCCAAATCTGTACTGCAGTAGATATACATGTAGATAACAGGCGTTGACTGTTCATATATCAGTTGAATATTATTCTATCCCATAGAAGCTGGGAGCATTTTGAAGAGACGGAGCAGCCGAATCTTGAAGTTTAATATCTCAATAGAAAGAGTATGCATTTGTTATTTTCGCCCGCATGAAAAGAGTATTCTGACGGTTGAACTTCTTGCTCATATGTCTTTAATTGCAGACGTTTGGGGGGAGATCATCGTATCCCTTTAACCCAAGGTTTATGCCAAAGACTAGTCCATATTTCTATCCCGCTTTATGGTGCCAATTAGATTATATTTTCGCCTCTATGAAAGAATTATTTTGGCGGTCGAACTTCGTGCTCATGCGTCAGTGTCCGTATAAGTTATCACACTGGCCCGCTATTGTCCTCTCGAGACTGGTGGAAAAAAACGGCATTTTGACCAAAACGTCACTCGCTCATTTGGCAATTACGCGCTTCCGTGAATTTTCACTTGTCATGCTTGTACGCGAGTAATGGATCGAAAGGTTTACACAACTTTTCAACAACGGGTAATAGCATCAAGAATATGGACAAAATTGAATTTCAAAGGTATTTTTGATGTGCCGGGTTTCGTAGTATTGGAGTTACTGCAATGAGTTATAGAGAACAATTTGTTCTCCCTACCATCGCTCGCTCGGATTTTTCTTAACAGAAATGAATCACACAAAAAGAAAAAAAAAGTTCCTACGCTAGGAGTTCCGATGTGATAATGATTCCGTTTGAGCCATAAAATACTTTACTTTTAAACAGTAGGCGTCATTCTGTTGCGGAAAGGCACCGCTTCAAAATGTCTTCATGTGTCTTGAATGGTCTCATATTGTAGCACTCGTTGTGTAGATTAGGACAGGGGTGTGAGACGTTGACTGTACGACATCGTCCTCATAGGCACTAGGAGAGTAGTAACGAAACACAGCTACAGTGGTACTCGTGCGTAACTGTGACTTGAATGGCCTTCGGTGAAGAAAGTCTCCCAACGAGATGTTCATAATAAAGTTGACATGGTACAGATATTACTTGAGAGAGACGTCATCTGTAGTGGAGAAAATGCAGATATACGTCACAGTGAGAAAACAATAATGTTGAGCAAATCCTAATACCTTTGAACTACAGCATATGTGTCCAACATTCCGTATTGGTGTTGGATACTACATTATATCGGGCCAATATTAGACCAAAATGTAGCGTTTCATTTCAACACCATTTACTGGTGTTAACTAACACCGTCACTTGGTGTTGAACTGGCCTCGACATTATTTAGAATTGGTCAACACTATTTCCCAACACCAATCCAACACTATTTCCCAACACCAATCCAAGGTGTTGAACAGCCATCCCACTAAATACGATGTTGGCTGAAGACCATTTTTACGGCAGTGAGATTTTTCTGGGACATTAATATTTAGATACTGTGCATGTGATAGCAAAGTGAGCCAACGTTGCGATCCTACCGCAATCACGATATGGGAATAATTCTAAGTGTAAGTGTTCGGAAACTTTTACTGTTAAATTAAATTGAAAAATATTCAATGAAAATAGCCTAACTGGAATATGGCAAGTTTTAATGTGCTTCTTAGTTCAATACAGGGTAAAGGCATGGAAAATTATAATTTTTTCTTGGAATATGAATGGAAAAAAATTGATGGAGTAGATTCTAAAGAATTTAAGTTCAAAGTGTTTGTACGGGAATGAAGAACAACGCATGGTAAGTTTGACAAAATTTCATCTTATAAATAAGATAATGTGTCTACGATGTTTCAAAAGCATCCAGTGAGAACTGGGAATACACCAGAACATCGTCTATATTCTGAAACAGATGCAGAAAATGAGCAACGTCCAAAACGTCATAAATATGACAAAAATTAAAATTTTAATTTCACAAATAGGATATGCACATCATCAAACCATGGTAAACATGTTAACGAATTTTCAGAATCTTCTGATGAAAACTGTGGGAGTAACTTATTACACAAGGAGAGTGTGAAGACAGACATATAGAGAGACAGGGGGAAAGGTCAAATACTCTATCTCTTCTAGCATACTTCGTATGCGAAGGCATAAATAGAGGTTCAAAGTTATCCAGTTTGAGGATTTACCAGATAGTATTGTGGAAACTGATATGGATGTCCGTTTCCGACGGTTCCGTCAAGACTGAGATTTATACAACCAAGAGGGATTATCACGCACTGGATGTAAAGAAATAATTGCTATTGATAGATTTCGTCCATTTCGGGATAATCTGGCGATGTTCGATTGTTTTGTGTCAAGACTTTCTCCAGTTGATAGTATAATCCAAAACGAAATATAGAACCTCCATCTGGAATGCATATAAACACAGTGAAGATTACAGGCATCCTATTTGGTGTTCTTTAATTGATTTAGTAAATTTGAACACAATGTCTCCAGTCGGTTTTTCAATATTGAAATTCTGATGTATATATTTTATGGAATTTAGAAACTAACTTCTGTGCATCTTGTAACTTTTGGGCTTCATTGGGAGAGACTTCAGGTTTATCTAATTGCTTTGGTCTTAATAATACCTTCCTTCTTCAGGGCCATGCGGTCAAGTTTGCTAGAAGGCAAACGGGGAAGTTCATCCATAACAATGAAATGATCTGCCATGAGACCCTCTCCATCGGCGGCCAGAGAAGCGTGACTGAGGTACATCATTTTTAGATGACGACTCTATAACGAATATTATGGATTAAGAATACTGATCAGCGATACGGATTTGATATTTTGGAACATCATGATGTCTTACCGGCATCATTGAAAATTGTTGACCGCTTCTCTCTTGCAGGAAACAAGCCTATGTTTATGTATACTTTTGTCTTTTTGAATTTGGTGCTAATACTGTTATATGGAAATGGAATAGGTCTTTGGATTATGGACGCGGATATTCTCTAATGGACGACGGCTGGATTATGAATGACGGACTAGACGCTTGTAATTGAAGATATTCTCTGCGTGGGAGCGCAGGTCTTCTTCTGTTATGAGCTGGTCCTGTAGAGGGCTAAAAAACTCACAAACCTCTTCGTACAGATGCGCATTCGGGATACCGACAACAACTGCATCTTCAACGGCGTGATGCTTCTTCAACACTCCCTCAATTGATCCCGGGAATATCTTAACAGTGGCCCATTGTGTTATTTCATTCGCCCGTCCCTTCACAGTTAGGTAGCCGCTAGGCTGAAGGACCCCAATGTCACCAGTGTGAAGCCAATCTGCACCATCTCGGACGGCTTTCACAGACGAGTTTTCATATAGTAATAGCGAGCAATGATTGAACCGCGCATGGAAATTTCACCGTCCTTCCCCAAAGGTACAGTCAAACCATCGTCACCGATCAGTTTAACTTCAAGTCCTGGAAGGATATAAGTACCTATTGTTTCTTCTTCCCAACGAATATCTCCATATGGGATCATAGAACAATTTGCCCTCGGTCAATCCGTACCCAAAGTAATCATTTTTTCCGACTCGCTGAAAGGCCAATCGTGTATGATCGTCCAACACCTGTCCACCAAAATAACCAGTTCGAAAAACAGGTAAGCTTTTCCCCTCTGTGGAAAGGCGGTCCATGTCGAGGAGAATGTAACAGGGGACAAATGGAGCTGTTACTCCCTCTTCTGTGATGACGTCCATAATATATTCAGTCAGTTTGTGTGTTACCGATACTTTTGCATCCACATATACGTTAGTAGTTCCGGTTGCCACCAACATCGTCGGAAATCAATTTACATAGCCCATCGGTCTCTCTTGGAAACGAATATCGTCATTTTTCAAACCGATTGCCTGCGCTATTTCTCTCAAACTATTCACAAAGCTCACATGAGTGTGTGGTACATATTTTCTCGTCCCTTTTGACCCGGATGTTCACCACATTAAACATACAGTATCTGGATCAATAGCCTGGGGTAGCTCAACGCCGTCTTGAGGTAACCGTTGTAGCAGGTCATCAAAATCGAAACAGTTTCCGAGCCTCTTTTCTTTCTGGAGTAGTATTTTTGTGAGAGACAGAAAAGCTTGATGAAGAGCAGATAATTCAATTTCGGACTGCACATGCCGGATATCTAGGATGAAAGCCGAACATCCGAGAGCAGTTGCCAAGTTTAGAAAACCGGTCCCTTTGTAAGACATATCGTTTACGGCTGCAGCTCCAGCATACATGATTCCGATTTCAGCTATAGGCCATTCCAGACTGTTTTGAACATATATTACCACTTTGTCTCCCACTTTAACAACAAGGTGGGAGAGTTGCAGAGCTAAACGTGTCGCTTTGCAGTGTATCTGGCCGTAGATGAGCACCTGACGTTGTTGATCAGGGAACCGCACAACAATTGCTTCTTTGTCCGGCTGAGACTGTGCCCATTCTCTAACCCTGTCCGGGATCGAGATATAAACGAGAGGCGCGAGCCTTGGCCGGTGGTAATAGCTTGTTGATCTTCGCAGAGCGTCCAATCCAGTCATTGTGCTGTGGAATGGTAAATGATAAATTTAAGTGACATTGATATCGCATCATGCTTCTGCTCCCATTCAGTTACTCTACAGCTAACATCTAACCTCTCTGTGTTTGAGGGGAACTGCTACACTTCCAAAATACGCCTATGAGCAGGACCTTGAAAACATATTTTATATGTTAAAATATCCATCAGTCCAGTCATCTCACTATAATTTTCGAAACCGACTAACTTTGTTTCCAATCTTACGCCCAATGGGGACCTGAATCTGACGACCGGGATTATTCTTCGGGTCATGAAATTACACCATGAGAGGTATGGTGTCCGGGAAAATGGCAGTTAGCGCTCATGGGGTGGGGGCGAGGACATGAAACATACATTTTACGTTACAATCTGTGCAAGTTTATATGTAGTCATTGAACGATCACATTTGGTTGAATGATCATGGAACTGTTTCAGGATAACTGCTGTGTCACGGAATGATCAGAAAGGGCATCCA